>JAIPMN010051286.1:0-10221 GCA_020650975.1 Apostichopus californicus
AAAATTATTTACAAAATGGAGTGGGTGTTGAAGTGTGCTATATTGCACCAAATTGCATCTGAGGCCACCTGGAAATGCAAAAAATTTCCAACCCCCTTAGACCCCTCCCCCAGGCCGGCCATCAGTCTTCAGCCCCACCACTCAAAAGTACCTTCCTACGCCACTGAGTTTTTTTATTGATTGTTCCGCCCCCCCCCTCCCCTTAACTCCCGGCTCCGTCGTCTACGATTCTTTCCACAAACAATTCTTGTCTCCTTTCAGTTATGATGGACTGAAAAAAATGTTTCAACAAATGTTAAGCAAAGTTAAAGAATCAATTTTAAATAGGTAATCGAATCCTGTCATTAAAATTTTCCAAACGCTGGCAATTCAGTTATTGAAAGAAAACACGGTAGGTCCAGCTACAGTCCTCACTTCTGGAGCTTGAATATATATTCTATGGAAATATTTATCTTGACACTTGAGAAATTTGTGGATATATTGTTCTTTAAATTTTAAAAACGATTCTGAAAATCTCGTCCATATGACCTCTCACTATAAGATGATTTCTACAGCGTAATTGATTGGATGGTATACTGGACAGAAACGAACAAACTGAAAATAGTAAAAGCTCTGGACTGACGAGACTATCAGCAAACCTAGCAGACGACACGATGTCGCGGAGAAAATAATAGATGGCGCTATCTTAGAATTTGGAGTTCATCAACGAATTCATACACAATCTTTCTGATTGTTGGCAGGTATTTTTCAATGTAATATTACGCCCCCACTCGAAACCGACGTTATTGCAAGGCTTGCCTTGGCAAATTGGTCGAACGTATATCCGAATAAAAGTTAATATCTTACCCAATCGATTAATAGTATCGAAAAAGAAGAATTTTGTTTCCTTTTATATCATGCAAGCAATATTTCAGGTGTGAAACCTAGACCACTTCCAAGAAGTTAGAGAACTATCCCAGAAATATTGACTTATTTCAAGTAGTGTCTGAGGTAACACATCGGCACATGGTATTGGTTATGCCTCTCAAACCGTTTCCGTCCCATTATGCCAATACAGTGATGTTCAATGTCTTAAATGTTCAACTTTAATATTTAAAAAGTATAACTGAATAACGGAAAACTGTCTGCAAGGGGGAAAAGCCCAACTCTATACGAACTTGTAATCCAGAGGTCACTGTTTCCAATACCGCTTTCTAGTCATACATTTCTGTGCTCTTTACCGATGTCTAACATTCCCAGTCAGTTTTGCATTATTATTCATTTATTTATATAATTAATAACTGAAAACTGAATTTCTCTTGAAATTCACTCCTTTGCTGCTTGCTGGGTCATATCGAATGAAACTGGGCCGTTATAGGGGTGATGCCTGGTAACACGGTATATATGTAAGGTACCCCAGCGAAGAAATGACGGCCCCCAACTATATATGGGTATATAAGTAGCTCATGCAGTTAGTGAGCATGGGCATGTAACAAAGAGATCACTTGTTTGAATCTCGTTCTAGTCGTAATTTTATCTGCTCTCTGTAAATTCAATATTCGTATATAAAACAACTACTATAATTGTGTATATTTATTACTGTAAGAAATTGAAAGCATATAAAACGATTTGTTGGTGAGGGACTAAATTTTCATTTCGGTTTTCTATGCGAATAATGGTTAATACAAATATAGATATGAAGATGCCTGGATAGCTAAATATTTCTTAATGACTATTACTGATAATGGATGGCTACGGTAGTTTAAGGATTTAACTAAATTCAATACGAGATGTCGGAGGTTGTGTCAGTTTAACCAGTTATTCTCATATTTTGAAGAATGTGAAGTATGTTTGGTAAAATTCCCGAAAACCAACGATCAATCTGATCAGTTAAAAGCACGATCTGTTAATGCTTATTACGATCGACTTTCCACACAACTAAGAGCAAAACATTTAATGTTGTCTGGGAGAGGTGTCCCTTATTTCACGAACCGTCATATGTAAATTAATGACGTATAATGACGTAAATGGTCTGATTATATAGAGCCACTTACTACCGGACCCTTGGGTTTAGCCTCTTTGTTTTGTGTGTGTGTGTTTTAATCACTGTTTTGATAAATTTACAAGTTTTGATACAAAGGAGTGGAACGTTTAACATTCGACTCTACTGGAGGCAAGGGTCTGATTGCAGTCTTTAAAAGATAAAAAGAAATATTGCCATCATATACCATGTTCGTCGCATTACCAAAGGAAAATGTGTTCACCTTACATAATGTATAATGATACACGATGTACGCGTTGCACGCCTTTATATACGTGGGGGATTAAAAAGGATTTTTCGCTGCAAGCAGGATTCGAACCTGCGCGGGAAGATCCCATTGGATTTCGAGTCCAACGCCTTAACCACTCGGCCATTGCAGCTTCTTCTTGATTACTCTATCAGATTAAGAGATTGAGATATAAATTTCAACCTGCTAATGTGGATACCAAAGATCAGCCGTTCGGTTAAATAGTAGGGATTTTGTGGGCGGCAAGTTTGACCGGAGGAGAAACGGGTCAAGAGTGAAGGTAGTTTAGGGCGTTATCCGCAAATAAAAGTTGCCGCATGCATGTGTGGTCATATCCGGGTTTTTTGAGTGTAGATTAAATTGCGGCCACCATATACGATTTGTATGCAATATACAGATCCCTTATTATCATGGCATTACGCAATATATATATGCATGATAATGATATAGAGACCTACACGCCTTTGCATAGTCATCGTGATCTCTTGACTTTCCATAGGCAAACAACACGTGATCTTAATTTACGTTGAAAGTATGATAATTCTAGACAGTTCGTTGTTTCTTATGAATTTCACGACGTTTCATATATGATGTCTTGCGATATGTTATGCTTCTCGAGCTTTTGGCCTTATATGTGATTTTTCTTTTCATATAAGAGCCTGATGGCACTGTTAATTTTAAGACATATACCACCACAACGATATAGGTGATGGAACGATAATTGTTTGGGAGGGATCAGGGACGTTTGCATGACGTCATCGTTCCTTTTCAAACTAGTTAGTTGCGCAAATTTTCATGTTTGGGGCTGTAAATGAGAAAACAATGTTGAAATTACATTTATGTCAATGTTGATAGAATTTCCAATGTTGGCAGAGCACTATAAGTTTAACCAACTTCAATCAGGTTGTTAGGGAACATTAACATCTCATGCACAATTCCTTTGTCCTGGTGGGATATTAGGATGAATGTTTTCAGAGAAGGCGTCACAACATGTCCAGGTTCTGTCTTGGGTGATTTTTCTTGACATGTGTTCTCTTTGAAGTTAAAATGTTGTGTAAAAGTTAGTTGGCCTGACGTTTCGATCCTAGCAGGGTCTTCTTCGGAGGTAACAGTAACATAAGGGACAAAAGCATACACAGGATAAGGAGTTTTCTTTGAAGTTAAAATGTTGTGCAAAATTTAGTTGGCCTGACGTATCGATCCTAGCAGGATCTTCTTCAGAGGCTGAATGACAAGTAACAGTAACAGAAGGGAAACATGCACAGGTTAAGGAGCATGGTGAACACAAAGAAATAGATGTAAGGGGATTAAGAGACAAGGGTGGAGAGAAGAAAGAAAGAAACCAACAGGGGAAGAGGAGATGTAGGAGACTAACAGTAGAGGGACAAAGAGAGGATTAAGGGAAGGGGGGGGGGGGGTAGGGAAGTTTAAATGTTCTATAATCTGTAACATTTTCGCTCAGGTGGCATATGAATATGTTTTGCCAGCGCTACATTCTTTCGCCCATGTGGTTTTCACCCTGGCCTTGTCTAAGCTTGTAATATTATCTCATACTGATACTGTTCGTTACATGCAGTTCTGAAGGTGGCGTAATTCCTATCAGAATCAGTATCAATCCGCCCGAGTGTTATCCTTCAGGAGAAGGATCTGTTTTTTTGTTGTGTCGTGTATGTTGAAGAGCATGCATGGAAGAACATGTGGTGCAAACGATGGGTCAAGGCAATTTTAGACCACTTTAGGCATCCCAGGAGCAGCGTACGAAAATTGTTAACTACTGAGTTTATTTACAAGTGACGAAAACTTGAGGATCTCATAGCAACAAATCTGTACAGTCATACTACGGAAAATTGATGGTGTCACGAATGGCCGGCCAACTTGTCAGCTGCTCAGTGTTGGGTAGCGTTTAGCTAGTGAGAACTTCTATCTATACTTAGAAACCACATTACTTGGTGACATCCCTATGTTCCGACGTCTCTATATATGTTCCGACGTCTCTATGTTCCGACAAAAATAGTTCGGGACAATTTTTTTTCATCCAAAAAATCGTTTGTACCAAGAAACCAAGTTTACAGACACCAATATTTTTGTGACCAACATTTTTTGGCCCAATTTTTATGTGGTCCGAAGAAATGTTGGTCCAAAAGAAATTTAAGTCCCCAAAAATATTTTGTCGGAACATAGAGACGTCGGAACTGATAGAGACGTCGGAACATAGGGATCGATGTCACCGATTTTACTATAGACACGCTAATTGTAACATGTTGATGTGCTGATATTTTCCTGAAATATACATGTTTTCCTAATTTTGTGATATTATGCATTTCTTCGTTGTACCCGAGCTTTATCTAAGAGGTGAAGGATGGAACATGCATTACATAGGTGAACTAAGGGTGCGGCCGCCCGGTATGAATAACCAAGAAAATCCCCGGGTACCATTAATGTATAGGGTCATATTAGAAATGTATAATTAGATTAATGAAAATGATTCATCTGTGCTGATATATGTTTTCCTAAGATTGTGACCAGATGGCGTATTGAAGGCTATAAAGATGTTATTTACTCTGTAACATTTTCATATGAATGGATGGATACACGCAAATATACTTCATAGGGTAATGTATCTAATGAGGAACCACCTCGGGAAGGGGCGGAGTCCCGCTGAATAATTATAAGGATGTCCAACTAAACCGATAGCCATTAAAGTAAAAACCTCAGGATATACTGTGTAGTAAGTTCTCACACAGACAAGGACAAATGAAGAGTTCGTGACTATTATACACAATAATATTTTATTTTAGTACGTGCATTTGTACAGAGATCGGTTAAAGAAACTATAATTAATCAAAACAAACAAATGGAAATCATTTTCTTTTTTTCTTTTTCTTCTTCCGGAATAAACATATCACTGAGAATATTCGATTAAAGAATTTATGTTTTAGTTATCGTATATACTATGTGTACCGAATAAACCAAAAGTTTCAAGGGTGCGTTAGTTGGAGTTATTTCTGAAATGGAATGTTCGATTAATAAAACGGATTCTTCAAAATAAAAAATGCATGCTCGTTTCTACTGAACATTCACTTTCGGGTGTGGGGATGGGGTGGGGTAACGGTGGCGGTGGTGGTGCACGGGTTGGGCAGCTAAATACCGGTAGGTACACTGAAGATGCGGGCATCCAGTAAGTTAACCAAGAAAGACCCACGGGGTACAATAAGTGGTGTAACAACGTCTCATTGTTATTTTGAAGATAAACAGGGTGAGGAAGGTACAATGGGTTGTGTGAAGGGTAAGTTTCTTTTGTTTGTTAATCCCATTAATTAATTATCACTCTAATATTGAACATCCTTCAGAAATTGCACATCACCACTTACATAAAGAATACAGGGGGGGGGGGGAGTGAAATGTATGGAAGGGCAGGAGGAAAATGCATTGCGCACCATGAAACACCGGAAGTACGTATTCCCCGTTGCCTGGCAACCGACGCCAACCCCCTGGCGTTCGGATACTGTATCATGAAGTGATAACCATTGTTGTCACATCAAAACGAATACATCTATTTCATTGATTGTATCGGCTGTTATTTGCCCGTGGTTGCCTACTTAACATGACGTTGCTATAACTTAATTCAACATGGTGTATGATGCGAATCGGGATAAAAGTATTCAACGAAAAAACCCAGCAGTTATTAGAGAGCAACTTCGAAAGTTTGACATTTCCAATTAGATCGCTTTAAATTATTTTGTAGAACACTGCAAGCAGCACTTTCATTTTTATTTACGAGTACCCTGCAGTAGGACAAATCGAGAATCCATAACTAATTGAGCAACTTGATATGTAATAACACCGTTAGTTAAATGTAATAGTCCTCCATAACTAATTTAGCAACTTGATATGTAATAACACCGTTAGTTAATGTTATAGTACTCCATAATTAATTTAGCAACGTGATATTTAATAACACCGTTAGTTCAATGTAATAGTACTCCATAACAAATTTAGAAACGTGATATGTAATAACACCATTAGTTAGTGTTATAGTACTCCATAACTAATTTAGCAACTTGATATGTAATAACACTGTTAGTCACAATGGTAGTATAAAGTAATTGTGTAGTTGTTAAGTTTGAGGTGTCTACCGAATGACTGGATGAGGTTACTGTCAACAATTCAAGTTCCGTGTTATAATTTACAGAGAATATCAAGATAATCTAAGTCTCTATAAATAATATTTTGGTTTTAAGTAATAAGACATATAATAAGGATTCAAAATGGGTTTAACTTTATATTGAGTCACACAATCTTTGGAGGAAAACATCTGGTACGTTAATCTAAAAATTGTCATTAATTTTCATTAATAGTTATACAGACATTTTGAAGCCAAACAAGTTTATGTGTTTGTGGTGATTTTAACTCATTTTCTTCAACGTGGGAAATCATATTCAAAATTATACACAATAAAACAAAATGGCGTTACTCAAAATTTTCATCAAATTAAATACTTTTTCTTTCTACCTTTTTCTCTTCTTCTCAGGTTCTGTTATTTCTCCATTTCGAAGAGGAGTTTTTGTTTTAGGTGATGATTTGAATCCGAAACATGTATTAATATTTCTTTTTCGTTACCAAAATATTAACTTTCTACGTATTTTCATAAGAATTCGTATAATAATATTTATCATGAATGTTGTCTTACCACTATGCACTTTTGAAGGATTTAAGTTTCCTAAATGCATTTCTCATTCAATTTGTAAACCATGTTTAACTTTCTATGAAACTGAACTTATTGATTGAAACATCGTTTTTCGATTTCCTATAACTTTGATATAAAGTTTACCAAACGTCTTTTTTTTCTGGGACAAAAACTCACGTTATCGATCTGTGGAATTCTTTGCTTTCTTGCGACGACTCCTCGAAACTTCTTAAATAATAATTTGATTTATAAGCTATCATTTACTTGATTGAGTTCATCTAAAATGTCCTTCAAGTGATAAAATCTTTCCCCTTCTTCATCAGCATCAGTTAGCGCTATTTCCAAGCCTAAGGGCACATTCCGTTTCAAGCCTGTCGGGTTATATCTGGCTGTCTCCATGCTGTCACGCAAAGCCGCCTCCAGTCGTTTCCCTTCCCAGAAATTCCAGGGACTGCCAGGTAATTGCCTTTTTTCTGCAGGATTGTCCAACTCCAAACCACCGGGTAATTGTCTTTTCCCGGCGAAATATTGTCTCTTGATGTCCTCAAAGCCATCTTCTCTATCTCCTGTAAAGTACTCCCTCTTGTCATCAATTGCAAGACCTCCTGGTAGTTGTCTTTTACCAGCAAAGTACTGTCGTTTGTCCTCAACGTCTATCCAACCGTCCGGTAGCTGTCTCTTTCCGAGAAAGTGCTGTCTCTTTTCTTCTTCCAGGCCATCTAGATCTCCTCCCGGTAATTGTCTTTTACCAGCAAAATACTGTCTTTTCGCCTCATCTACTTCATCCTCAAAGTCTCTCTTGCCAGCAAAATATTGTCTTTTGTCGTCTATTTCCTGTCCTCCGGGCAACTGCCTCTTGCCAGCAAAATATTGTCGTTTGTCGTCTATTTCCTGTCCTCCTGGCAACTGCCTCTTACCAGCAAAATATTGTCTTTTGTCGTCGAGGGCATCACCTCCTGGCAGTTGTCGTTTTCCAGCAAAATATTGACGTTTATCCTGGATTTCCTGGGTATCTCCTTCTCTCTTCCCTTGGAAAAATTGTCTCTTCCCTTGGAAAAATTGTCTCTTTCCTTGGAAGAATTGTCTCTTCAGGGCAAGGTATCTTTGCATGTTGTCATCCATAGCTTGTCCTCCTGGTAATTGTCTTTTATCTTCATAGGTCTCACCTCCAGGCAATTGCCTCTTACCAGCAAAGTGTTGTCTCTTACCAACAAAATGTTGTCTTTTGTCAGCAAGGTCTTCACCTCCCGGCAGCTGTCTCTTTCCTTGAAAGAACTGCCTCTTTCCCGCGAAATACTGCCTCTTTTCGTCAGCTTCATCGCCTCCAGGCAATTGCCTTTTTCCAGCAAAATATTGTCTCTTTTCATCGGCGTCTTCTGGAGTTCCCCCTGGCAATTGTCTTTTACCAGCAAAATACTGCCTTTTGTCCTCTATTTGCCATTCTTTTCCACCAGGGAGCTGCCTTTTACCTGCAAAATATTGTCTCTTTTCCTCGTCTACATCTTGAGAAAGCTCGTTGAATTCCTCCGTATCTGATCAAAGTGAACAAATAAGAAGAAGAATGGAAATTATTCATCAATATCCATCCTTAACTTTGAAGGTCAACAACATTGGCTATAAATATTACCACACTTTACTGCTTTAAGTTTAAGATTGTACGCATATACTATCTTGTGAGTTTTCAAGATTGATTAAAGCTTGTCATCATACAGTTGAAACAGTTATTGGTACTCAATGTTATCGGAATCGCAATCAACTTAATAAGCTGACGACTGCGTATAATCTTGGTGCTTTAGCCTCCCCCACAGACAGAATATCACTAACAAAATCTCATTGTAAAGTACATAAATGTACAACATGCATATGGTATGTTCGGTAAAACTTAAACAGTTCAGAATTATTTAATATTGTTTCCAAAAGATAGCACCATTTTGTAGCTAAGCACCCTTCATTTTACCAAAATTTCTAAAAGTAGAAGGCCCACCCCAGCCCAGTACAAAGTTGTGGTTGCGCCCCCCCCCCCCTGCCCCCCTTCAAAAGATTGACATGGCATGCATTCGTGTTCACGGTCTTTCCTCTATTAATTATATAAAGCTGAGTAAACATCCTCAGTAGAGTTGCTACCGTTTAACGAAACAATGGATAAACATTTACCCATAATGCCTTTAGTAGTGAGGATCTGACGTCATGCTAGATTTATCCTTAGAGAAGCATTATATAGGCGTGTTTTTTTAGTTCTTATTGGATATAATTATGCATGCTAAATGTCTTCTTAAAGTTACCTTAAGTGAGATCTCCCATATTCTATATGGACTTACCTTCAATTTCTCTCATAACTTCTTCTATAGTATCTACATCTCCTTCTTGAATACCATGCACGCAGGACACTTGTATCAGAGAGATGAGGAGAATGCAGAAAGCAGCGGTGGACATTTTGAAAGAGTCAAGGGTAAACATATATTCCAGACCACCCTCACCTAAACTGGTAGAGGATTTTAATCGGGCTATCCTTCAGAACTTATCATCTAAAAAACAGAAATGAAAAACAGAGAAAACAATACAATATTAGATTGCTGACATTTCTGTGTCATTGCCCATGTGATAACACTGTTATTGATGCATTGCTGCTTAAGGGAAGGAAGCAGTGGTAACTGATGTATAGAATTGCTATCGGCTGAATGGTCGAACCGACGACCATTTGGACGCCTTGAAACAAGAGGTGGAGTTGGTATCTCGGACGTAACCAGCAACTCTGGTGACCCAAGAGGAATTTTTCGGTGCCTTTGCTGGTGGCGCCTTCGGCCTCTCGTGCCCATATGCCAGTAGGTAAGTCTGCCCCTGGAAAGAAGTAAATGTCCAATTCCAGTTTTATGTTAAGTTACGTCATAGACCAATTTTGGCCATTTTGTTGACCATTGGCACTATACGCTTTGCTCGTATTTAAAATTGTGCTTTTCCCTGAGGTTTCATGTCCCCAAATCCCAATTCTCCAACCTCACCCAAAGAAAAATTTCATACGTCTAGCCTGTTTGCATGTATTCGCACCACCCCTCCCCCCCCCCCCACCGCAAACATCGGTTTAGTTTACTCCACTTTGTAAAATCATGCCATATGCGTTACATTTCCTCTCAACCATGTACGTTCCAGATATGTTGTCTCCTTAAAGCAGCATTTTGCGTTGGGTCGCTTTTTTCCACCTTTTTGTCATGTGCATCGATTTTTTTACATGTATCAATCATAAAACAGCAAACTAAGATACCATCCAAG
>JAIPMN010051289.1:408-16183 GCA_020650975.1 Apostichopus californicus
CCCCCCCCCCCCACCCAAAACAAACATCGCGCCCCCAGGTTCCCCCAAATGCGATTTATAGTGTTAAGAAAATACTCAAACAAATACTTTATGTACCTCAATTCAAGACATAAATATCGGACAGACTAAACCCGAAAAGTGAACACAAAGTGACTTCAAGTTGCATCTAAGGACCCTTGTTTAATAAAACATTTCTCAAATGCATGACATGGCTTAATATGACCCATTTCTAAGTGAACACGTGGATCTGTGGAAGTTTAGTACGATTATGAATAGATTGCAATAAAATAGTAAATACTACATACTGTAACTGTAACTGTACATACCAGGGATTTGTTGTAGACTTGACAAAGGTGCTGGGTATATGTGACTACTATATTTCTTAATACACACAAAACACTAAAGCCTATAGACATTGTACATTATGTTGAGATGTTGGTGCTTGCATATTATTCTGTTGATTATTTTCTGAATACCCAAATTGTCATGTTGAAGATAGTGGTGGGTCACGTTTAATGTTATAGGGATGTTGACAGTATAAGAATTTCATGTTGCATGGCATCAGTTGACAAAATTTGACCTCAGACCCCTCCCCCAGGACGGCATTCAAAAATAGACATTGTGCCCCCTAATTAAGTGTTGTGCCCCCCATGATTAAAATTTCTGGCGACGCCACTGTTTGAAGGGGGAATTCTATAGGGAAAATTCTGCATTGTTTTATTGAGGTCTTTACCAGACTCCCAAGAAGATGTTCTTAATGTGATTATGAGAGTTTCAAGTACATATTGTTTGAGAGTGACCGTAGTATCTCATTCTAGTTTAGTAACGCCTCCCTGCTTGAAGGATGTTCTAGAAAGCATCAATTATCTTGGGTTGCGTCAGAGCTACAAAGGGAGAGCCATCATTCCAGTTAAATTTCCTCATGAATTATCCCATGTATAATTACTTCTTCACTTTTTGCCCAGGCTGATATAGATTCAGAATATTATGTTTGTGACTATCATCCAATTTCATGTTGGGATTCTTACTTCATTTCTTTGTACAAACTTATCTCTACGAGAATGACGTATTTAAAGTGTGAGAAACATGATGAGATAAAAAAAAATCAAGTATATTGCAACCTGCTCTGTCCTATTTGTTTTATTCTTTCCTCTTCTTTTGGCTTTGTTTTGTTTCTTTTATGTTTGCAGGTCTTTTGTGTCCAAACAAACTGAACGTATTGGTTGTAAATGGATGATAAATACATCAGACAAGGTGTTTGTGGAAGAGGGAGGTGGTGGCTGACATTGTTGATATAATACAAGTATTGCTGCCCTTTTCGAAAAGCATTGCTTTTGTTAGGAAAATACACCGTGAAAATACACCGTGAAAATACACCGTGAAAATACACCGTGAAAATACACCGTGAAAATACACCGTGAAAATACACCGTGAAAATACACCGTGAAAATACACCGTGCAAAGTTTATATGGGGATGTAGAGCCCGAGGCCTTATAACATATCTCTTCTATTTAGAACCACTTTTGTTCATTACGAAAATGACATAATTAGAAACAACGAACCTTTAATTTACTGGAATTGCGTGGGTTCAAATGCCATTTGTCTATACAAATGAATATTTGCTTCACGCATGGTCATCGCAACGTGGTAAGGGGCCAAGGGGGGTGGCGCATGACCCCTCCACTTTGTACAGGGGTACACTATGTACTGTCACCCCTGACCTCCTTTATGTTCTTTACACTGATGGATGTGGGTGTGGGTTTTCCGTCGTTGTCGATCACTTAGCCTTACAATGGTTAATCACTAAGAAAGAACGGTCTGGCAAATTTGCGCTATGGATTGCCTTATTTCAATATTACGGTTTTAACGTTATTTATCCATTCCAATGCTGGTGGGGTTAGTCGGCGCAAGTATCCTGCGAGAACGATTGTTGGTCATATTAGTGCACCGTAGAAGGGCAGTGAATATCTCCCTGGGGCTGTTTCGTACCCTCTGCAATCCAATGTTTCGAGTAGCACACTACGACCCTTGGGTTCCTTGTTGAATATATTTACCCTTGTTCAAAAGCATGGTCAAGATGCGATGTTTACCACATTGAACACAGTACATTGCCTGGCGATGGCAAAGAATGTAGAGCGATTGTGCTCACAAGTTAGTGTATTATATCAATCAAGCAATCAATTAGAAACATTTATATAGCGCCAATATCAACAAAAGTTGTTCAAATGCGCTATGAGACAGTTATATGACATTAACTATTGTACGCTTGTTCAAACAGGTATAATGTTTTAGCAGTTTCTTGAAAATATCAATAGTCTGAGCAATTCTGATACGGTTTGGAAGACTGTTCCACTCTCTGGGACTGAAACAAGAACATGAACGATCAGTAAACGTCAAATTGTAAGTTCTGGGTACAATGAAGTTTGATGAAGAGGTAAAGGATCTAAGCTGTCTGCGTGAAAGATGTAGCAGCCTGAGTAAGACCGAGATATCAGTTGGCGACTGCTTACGGTAAGCGTTGTACAATAGAACAAATATTTCAATTTGATACGCTTTGGTATAGGAAGCCAATGAAGAGCAATGCGTTCTTTTGTTGACAGTGATGCTTCTTGCGTTTGACAATTATGCATGGGAGGTGCGTTGAACATTTTGAAGTCTGGTGAAAAAAAGATTTTTTTATACTATTTAAGAAAAAATCGCCCATGAAAGAACCTGGGCAAGAAAACCAAACTACCGAACGACTGATCTGCTCTCAACGCAGTCCCCTTGCATCGGGACTGTGACTGTGTGATCATCGCCGGGTGTGCATCACCATTCCCCTCGAAAGGGAACAGATACTACACATGATCTTAGCCAAAAGGTCGAGAAGCAATATGTTTATACTGAAATCAAAAGGCTGTTACAAAAGTCCAACCTGGAGTGACTAGAGTCTGCACCGCTAGCTTGGCTGCCTCAATAATATCCATTTTGCGTGCTCAACTGATGTTAGTGAGATGGTTGTTTGCAGATCTGATGATATTCGAGACCTGGGCACTCATTGTCATACCAGAGTCGAACATAACCCCAATGTTTCTGTGTCTGGTAGAAAGCGAAAGGGGTTGCGTCATATTAGTAGGGATCACAAATGTGATATAAAAATGTTGTACCTCGTGTTATGGTTGATACCATGCCTTCAGAGATGAACCTTACACAGGCACAATACAATTTTTAGAACAGTTAGAAAAACGAGGAGTGGATATTTTTGGAGAGAGTTGTCTAAAGATATTAGAAAATGGGTTAAGTCTTGTACCTCGTGTAATCAAAGGAATGGCCCAGTAAATCCTGTTCGTGCTCATTTGCAGCCAATACCTGTCACTGAACCGCTTCAGCGGCTAAACACGGATATATTGGTGCCTCTTCCCGTCTGTAAAAACACCGGGAATGTATATGTTCTAGTATTATTAAATTCATGCAATTTTAATTCGTGCCTTTACCTGATACTATCTCACAAACGTAGCATTGCAGGGAAATGGTTATAAAGAGTTAAGTGGCAGTCTTTTACTTCAAAGTACAATTCTTGGGTTACATTAGATGATTTGAACGATTCGTGTAAACATATATGTTAACCAAAGCTCATAGTGTCATTCCCACATATCGGAAGAGGAGATAGAGATTTCTAATTCTATTTTTGGTGTATACGTGTATGTTAGTTTTCAATATATCTTTTCCTATCATGGTCGACTGTTATTTTTCTTTCTCTATAACCTTGTGATTTTCATGCTGAATCATGACCCCCATAATTTTTGATCTACCTAAATTACTTTCTGGATGAGCCCCATGATTTTTTTACATGTAGGGTTCAGGACATGTCAGACATTCAGTTGTAGTACGTATTTTAACTTAAGCTCAGAAATTAAATTCAAGATAATTTAATTGAAATGTATATGAAAGCACCTGTGGGGGCCCAGGGTGAGAAGCCCCCGTAACGTGAATGTAGCATAGTGCTAGCCTAGTATTACCCAAGTAAAGGAATTTTGGACGTAACAGAGAGTCATTTTTGTTTTACCGCAGCCGACTAAGGGAAGGGGTCTGGGCAAATGCCCGCACCACCCCTGGGGCCGACACTCCCTCATACACATATATATTATAATATTATAATAAACTTAACTTGTACCGCTCGAATAACCCATTTTTTTTTTTACTGCGAAAGAATGGTGCATCTCAATAGTACTTTCGTTCTCACATGAAAAAACTACGCAGAAATTTCCATTACAGACTGTACGGCTATTCTTATTTGATTGTTTAGAACACTGAATGTATTTATTTCAGTAAACGCTCTTACCGTATAGCGAGATATGTGTCTCCTTTCATTATTCATTTCATCTCGCAAAGTGCCCTAGGATCATTGGCAAATCATAATCACATATTGATTTTTTTCAGTTTTGAATTTCGACCGTTAGGACAAAGACCTCTGTACATTTCAGCAACTTCTAACTTAACTATTTGTTGCCCAATACCGCACAGCATGTCATGTGACATTTCTATTTCTGAAATTAAATTTTACGACGTGTGATGATATTCACACTCGTCTCATCTTTGACCTGAGATAGAACATATAGCTCGTTGAACTAGTCCACTGTATATGTAGATGGTACTGAGCTGCTGAAGGCTTAGATGCTAATGTTGTGTTAGCCATTGCATTCAACACGTAGGATGGGGGAAATAGTTTAACCCTAACCCGCTTGAGGTTGAAACATCCTCTGAAGACAATGATTACAGAAGGAAGAGGCTAGAGAATAAACATTTTCTACATTCATGAATTAAACAGTAACCTCTACGTGTTCTGAGGTAGTAACCCGGCACGTTGACTGGATTATAATTGATTGATTGTTTTCGATGATAATCGTAACCTATGCAGTCATGCTGGCGGAGATTGTGTGTAAGTGTGCGTTTGTTTTTCTATCTGACCGAGGACTTGAACAAAAGAATTCCAGGTCCTCGGTTGTGATTTCTAAAGAATCACCACATCCTCGGAAGAATTCTATAGTATGGGGTATTGTTAAGGTTAGGGTACGTGGATTTGAACAATGGAAAATACAATGGGGTCCTCGGTTGGAATGTAATACAAACATGTGTGCGTGGGTGTGAGTAAGAGTATGTGTAACGCCTTGCTTGTTAACACGATATCTCAAGAAGGAAAACTTGGACCAATGTCATATTTGGTTTTTATGAGTACCACATTGAATAACAGTCAGTCCCCAACGAGCGAGTTAATGAGCTCAGAGAGTAGTTTTCTTGTAGCCTCGCCCCAAAAATTTGGTCAGACGTATGAAATTTCGCGAAACTGCTTGGGACCTACCCCTCTGGTTTAAAGGTGTGAATAATGCAAAAGAAGGCGTTGCTAGCCACCATGAGGCGGGAAGCTGAATCTCTCAACTTTTATTTTTCGTAATTAAACAGTAACAATTTATATTTTCGTCGTACTTTCTGATAAGTCTCCATGGAACTTGGCGTCTTTTTCATGGCTCCAAAAAGTGCCGTTTAATTTGTCGTTAACTTGACTTCGTTACAGGAGCAAAATGCACATATTTGGTAAAATTGGCTAAATTAGATTATGCTCTTTTCACTTATACCAAATTCACGATTGGAAATGCACTAGTCTTGTCAATAATCAACGTATTAACTTACGGCAAAACACAGCGTTATGTAATACAGATGTTAGGACTTTGTATTGGCTCTGCGTGTACATGTAATGATGTACATTGTTTTAGTTCGTGGAAAACGACCATGTCAAACTATAGTGTACACAACTCATACTTCATAGTCATTATATTACTATAGTCCTGAAATATAGGAGCAGAAAATGCTCATCTTCTTTCAACACATAACGCAAGCTCCGAAGATGAAGTGCAGCCTAGGAAAATATTACCTCACACTAACCACGGCAAAATACCACCGTTTTTCTATGGTATAATACCACAATTTGATTAGGGTGTTTTGGTCCTATGGATGCAGTTTACCAAAGTTTTACCATAGTACCATACCACAATTTTACCATGGTTTTTATCACTTTCTATTTCATCTTCACCATGGTTTCATCTCAAATGTACCCTATGTGTACTATGGTATTACCATAGTTTTACCCTAATTAAACACAATTTTACCCTATAGCTGTACGGCCAAAGTTTTACCCTAATGATACCCTAATTGTACCACAGTTTTACCCTAAATTTACCAGAGTTGTATCCCAATTGCACAATTGTTTTCCATACATGTCTTAATTATAATCAGAACACCACAAATTACCTTAAATTTCACCCATTGATGGTTGGTTGTATCATAATTGGGCTATTTGAAACATACAACAGAGCAACTCATACTGTATGTCATGATGTCGTATGTATATTATGGCATACTATTTTATATGCACCAGATTTGGTCAATATGCTGTATAGTCAAACATGCATGACAACAAGAAAAAGGTTTTACAGTATATTGCATGTACAGGCTTTGTGAAGTTAAATAAGTATGTATCATAATTTTATAGGGCTATTTTGGTTAATATACCATGTTTTACCCCAATTTAGCCATAGTTTACCGCTGTAAGACTAGGGTACATTTTTAGCTGGGAGCATATGTAATTATTTTCTTATGTCTTATATACGGTGATATATTATTGTATTCCTGTACTTTTTAACTGGTCGACCAAACTTTCTTGCCATTCCTGGATTTGCCTTTCATTTAAACATTCCATCCTACTGCTTTACCTCAAGTCTTTTCATAGTGTTTAAAAGCTATTTTTTGTTGTCTTGTTACTAATTTCTCACAGTTTTACGTCTCAAAGTTTTATGTAATATGAACGAGAAATAAAGAGACCAAATAAGAAAAATATGTCATTGTTTAAATAAAGAAAGTTCTCTGACCAAAACGTCTAGTAGGCTGACCTCATCAGCTGTCTTTTCAGTGGGTGAAGTAGAGCTTTGTCTGGCTATTTTTAAGCCAAAATGCCCTCTCAGGTGTCATATTTAATTGCCTGTTGTATAACCTGCATGTTTCCACAAAACTAGTTATGCTTGAAAATATACCCAGTAAAGAGTCCCCTGTCTCGATACCATCAAGGAACCATAGGCTGATTACTAGCAACCCCATGTACAATTTCAGGAGGGTGAATTTGAAGGGGCACTGGCAGGGCTTGGACTCTTTGCAGTGGCAGGGCTTGTACTTGGTAGATCTGCACCAGCATGGGTCCATCTTCATGAGAGTCTTTAAATAAAAGTATTACTGGTGATAAATGCAAACCAGTGTCTGATTTCAGCGAGTAGTACTAAAAGTAGCTATTGTTACAATATGGCATTGCTTGCTTGTATTGTTATGTGGATGTACCAAATCGATGTATTGGCAGTGAGTATTTCATGATCTCCGGGCGTCCTTATGCCCCTATCCACACAGGAAAGTAATTTCAAAGCCATGAATAGTTCCTCTTATCATTCCATATAAGCATGAAGTTCCATGACATAAGCAATTCAATTCCATTAGTTTTATCACGCTTACTTATAGCAATTCGCGCAATACGTACCAACGTGGAACGGGACAGTCACCACTTTACTCGTAACCTGTATTCGTCACCTGTATTCGTGTGCGTTTATATTTGCCTTGAACTTGACTTCGTTACAGGATGATTTGAAGAGAAATGGGTATTTATTTGTGGTAAAGGAGTTTATTGGCGAATATACCAGTTTCAAAATTGGAAATGATGATATTCATGCCAATAAAAGCATTTTTCTAAATAGTTCGAATGTGGTTAATTTACGTTCGGAAATTCCCTTTCCACTCCTTTTTGGTGTCTTTTCTCAATAATGATTGAAAAAAAACATTTCCTTCATCAAATTCAGCTATTACTAGACATATAAATTGGTTAATGACTGAGAAATTGACCTTCGAAAATGAAGTTTTAACTAATGAAATATTAATGAGGAGTGACGTCAAGAAACCCCGTTCATATTCTACAAGAAAAGAAAGCACTTTTAGCACCGCTGGTGAGTGACTGATAAAAGAACCCTATTGTTTTTTGGGAGGTCAAAGGTCATTTGGGGTCACCAGGGTCCAAATAGTGAAAACCTTGTGACCACGATATCTCAAGAAGTGGAGCCTTGGACCAATCTCATATTTAGTATGTAGTTGTGACACGTTAGTACAAGATGCATATTGTTTTTTATTGAGAACAAAGGTCATTTGGAGTCACAAGACACCAAATTGTGGAAACCTTGTTTTATAAGCTACCGTATCTCCCACCGACCAGCCTATCAGATAACACATGCGTTACGCCTCATACGAATACGGAAACATGCTTATGAGCATCCGTAGAATCTAAAACTCAAAACTGAAAACTCGAACATATTTGTATAGGCTTCAACGTGCCGCTCGGAAGTCTTACTTTGCGTGCAAAAAGATGTACTGCATTTGTACGTACAGCGGTGCTATTGGACGTTTTCCGTCGTATTTCATGGTGGATGTATCGTTGTGACCAGGCGCCGTTTAAGAAACTTAACAGTTCGTCTAGTTAAATTTCTTCTATGACCACTCTCTATGCGAAATAATTGTGTAAAACGGTCTTAGTTTGGCAGTGAGTTCACGAGCGTTTGTCTGGATCGGCTGTTGATCTCAATCTGTGTAGTCAGGTGCTTCCACCAGTTTCAGCATGTAGCTAGGCCTTAAAAGTAACGACTTTCGTCACGTTTATGTTTATCGGACAACTTGAACAACCTGGCTAGGCCTATGAGCAATTTTAAGTTGTCTAGGCCAGCAGCGGTTGGGTAAAATTTGGTTCGTTAAAACAACAACGTGAAGAATACCAGTCAGAATACCAATACACCTAAGATGGCAAAACATCTCCTAAATTATTTCTTAAGGCATTTTCCTACTGGCTATCAGTCATAATCAGTCATAATTCGCATAGTATACACAATTTAAGGAGTTTTGAGACAAGTTTGCTGTTGTTGCTGCTAGGAAGTTTTTAGAAGAAAGATGCTCTAACAACCTCAGATTTTCATTGCGTAAAAGATCGCTTTGATTTAGGCAGTTTCATGGAGTAATATAACGATATTTTTCGGGTGGCTCCCAATTCATTATTTTAACTCAATATACTCCTTTTTTTGGCAGTCCCCGCTTCGTACCTGAAAATTTCGGTGCTACCCCCCCCCCCCCCCCCGTGATTATTGGTGATTTGTGATACTTTGAACTCTGTTCATTATCTTTTGGTTTTGATGTTCGCCTTATTCTGTTGGCAAATAACAAAGTGTGCACTGAACTGTATAGTAGAAGATATAATGATGCAGTTAGTTTATATTAAACTACGAACCTACATTAAATATTCTTATCAACACGACTTTAACATATCGTTATTACAATAATCTTTACAAAAAGAACAACTTATGTTACCAAGGCTGTTTTAAACTTCCCGATGCAATTATGGACCATCGTCAACGAAGGCGTGAATCAGGGAATTGTTAAGTAACAACTCCCTGCTTGAATAAAGCTAATATAAGCGCACTTGGTAGTTACTGTATAACATAACTAAATAACTTTGGCAAGCTAACATCATGCACCAGTATGTAGTAAAAAACACAGCAATCAATCTTTTTTCTTACCTTTAAATTTAAGTTGTCACACAAAGGATAGGAATTAATTGTTCCTTAAGATGATATGCATGCATGTGCGTTCCTAAAATGTTGTGATGGGTGATGTAGGCGAACAACGTAAAACTAAATATGCGTTTCATTCATCTCCTCATCGGACATATTTCCAATTCACATCCTTTTGTAAGCGCGACTCCAATGGAGTGTGGGTGTACATCACCTCTACACCCCTCTTTTGAAAACCACAACAAATTAAAAGTGGTTTGATTTATTCATGAACACCTTCGTATACGGTTTGACCTTCATCATGTGAACTTTAACTGCAGTTAGTACGGTACTCACAAGTTTTCATCATACATCAGTTACTCATTGTGACTTTGAAGTCAATACAATGCTTCCCCTTGCAGTCATAGCGAATGGTAGCAGTTTGTCTTCTATTTTATCAGGGGGGTGGGGGGGGGGGTCATACAAAATATAAGCGCAAATTGTTACGTTATCTTAGCCATATACAAAGTCGAAATAATGACGACACTTACATGCTTTCCATTTACTCGCATACGCATACGACTGGTGCAGCAAGTTCAATCATTTGTATTCTACAGTTGAGAGGTTTTGCAAACCTGATTGAAACGATGATACTATATATCGTTCAATGATGGTCGTTTGTATGCGCATTGATATACAGAGTACTTGTTGACCACTGTTATCTGTGGAGCAGCACTATAGTTACTTCATCACAACGTTATTAATGCAACTGGTCCATCAACGCGAATAATGATGAGTTTGGATGATAATGACCATTAAAACATTGTAACGTACATATATATATATATATATATATATATGACGGTGTCTTCTCTTTTTTAATAGGATCAACTATTTCCAGGAACAGTGTTAGAATACCAATAAGCAGTCGTAACATTTCAGCCATGTCTACACCATTTAAAGGCTACAGCAATGCATACGATTAACTACTGTTTTATACCTGTTTATCGTTACCATTTCATCTTACTCGTTATTTACCGCTGTCTAGTATATCTGAGAGAATGACAAGCATTGAAGAGGTGCCGAGTCTTCTTGATGATGAATAAATCACCGCGAATGCGTATTGAAAAGCAGTCACTTCATAGTACATGCGCTCGTGGCTACAGTGATTTACAGCTACTGTTTGGCGTTGAGGATGTAGACGTTGAAATTTGATCCACAATAGCTTTTAGGCAAGTCATAAAATGAGAAAGGGGACAGTTTCTGTGAGTGAAGAGTGTTTTGGACGATATCTTCATTAGCTATGAAACCCTTGTAAAATGTAAGGGTTTCGTGATGTTGTAGGTTATTTTTGGTGCAGTTGGTGCAGTTCGTACATGACGTCGTATGCCTGCATGGCTTCGTGGGATTAAATTTTCAAACGATTCACTTGCATAATAAGGACATATAACAAAACAAAGACTTCATTTTTATTATCTGGTGTTGATCTTGCTTTTAATAGTTATAAAGAGGGAGTAGGGCACTAATAAATCGACCAAGTATACTTAAAATTCCATATTTTCAAGGTGGAGCCCTTTTAACCATTCCACTCTCCAGCTTATTGAATTCAATGTGATATTATTAAAGCGATGTGATATAAGAAACGACCATTCTGATCAACATAATAAGTAGATGATGTTTATAGATGACGAAATATGTTAGTTTGTGTCCAGAAAGGTGTGCAGTTGATTGCCGTTAGATTACAATAGATGGATTATTTATCACTAAACATATCACATATTTTTAGGTATGTTAATATCGCATGAGTTGAGAGATTGGGTTCCTGCAATCAATTGGATATATCCACATACCAATGTGAGTAATGTTCCAGTACCTCGTGTTCACAATGTCTTTAAAATTTGACCTCTGCCGATCTCAGATTACCTTCGTTTAGTAATAAAATGCCTTCCGTTATAGGCCGTCCTCTATTTCTTGTTTTTCGCTTCCTTTGCTTAAAATACGGAGAATAATCATAAAATTCATAATTTAGTATGCCAACAAAATAGTTCTTACCCATTACTTTAAAAATGCAGTAAAACGGTGGTATTTTAATTAATTGTGGGACATGCCTGATTTTGGGCAACTGACCAATTATAGGGCTGTTCCAACTTTACTACATTGTCACCTTGGATGATTATAGTGTAGGTAACAAAAAGGATGTCCTGGAGAGTTTTATTGACTTCAATCTACATCTATTTTAGAGGAAGTTCATATACAAAACAAAACGTACCAACCCAACAAAGCAACTGTAGGTCACTTTCAGATAGAGAAGGTATCCTGAGGGATTTTAATTGGTTTACACTTTTTAAATTTTATTTGAGATCAAGATACCTCCAATGATGAACCTCTGGATAAACAACTTCTCTGATCATCAAAGTTGGCTTCTTCCTCATCAAGGTCACAGAATTTGCTACCAGATGAGTGTATCATCTATAACTTTGAAGGCCTATAGCAAATCTCAATAACTGGCCATGATAATTTAGTTCCAGAGTCAACATCACTTTGCTTAAAAAAGTATCAGTTATTTGCAAGTACCCCATATTATTGCATGTATTGCTTTTATGTGAGAAACAGAAGTAGGCCTACATAAGTGAAACAAGTGTGAAAAATAAGTGGGGATATAATTGATATACCGTATATACAGAAATGCACATTGATGAAAAATATTCATTTCAAATGCAAAACCAACTTCCCACTTCATTTGACTTAAAGTACATGCAGTTAATGTGTTCAGCTGACAGTGGCGAAAATATTGTGATGCTGTTGGTCATCATATCTGTCGCCCTCTATTTATCTAGGCTACATGTCACTGTTTTCAGCCACATGTGCTTTCCATGTGGACAGTGACGTAAGTATTGCAGGTCATGTAAACGTCTGTTCATCAGCTCAGCTGGATAAGATCTCGAGACTTGTAAGTCAGTCTTCGCTCCCGTGCTGAATCGTTTGGTTCGGTAGTAGCTCTGGCTCCGACCATTGTGGTCGTATTTGTATCTGTTCGTCTTTTATACAATATTGTACGTATCGTTATAGGACTCTACTTCGGTATTGAGTCCTCGTTTGTGACCATTTTCGTTTCAGTACATGTTTTTTCTTAATATTATTGAGGGCTTCGTGCCAAAATATTGTCTGTATCGTGGCTGATTATAGTAATATATTGCGAAATCTCAGCGCTCGTTCTTTACTCGTTTACACACTAGCTGCCATCGAAGCAACATTTGTTTCCATACCACCACCAGTCCTCAGTAGGTAATATTTAGGTGCCCCCGGAATCTTAGACTGAGTTAACATATGCTCTATAATTTATACAGAAAAGCTGAAGCCAGTGTTTCATCAATTTCTGACCACCAGAAATCTATTTATACCACAGAAACCAAAGAAAAGTTGTAAGAAAACTGGTCTCAATCAAGAATAACACATTTCCAACAAGTTTCGAGGTCATAGCTCAAGTAGAAATAGAGATATCACAGCTAATATTCCTTCTGGTCAATCCTCAACAACAACTAAATTTTGGTTACTAAGGTAACAGCATAACTTGCTGAAATCATATCAGCAATGAGTATTTTATGTTACCATGTAACTTTCAGCCATAAATTATTTCATACAACCTCTGTAATGTTTCTAAAACATCTCGTTATTTGCCTTAAAAGTCTAAGCAATGAGTAAAGGGCGCCATCTATTTTAATTTTCTGTTAATTGCTCCCCCAGTTAGTATCGGACAAGTTTCAAATTCGGTGGGCTTATTGTTCTTGAGAAGACCCTTCATAGGGATTGTTTTATAACACTCTACTCTCCCACCCTGGCTATTAAAAAAAAAAAATCCAAATTCATTATAGCCATATATGGGCATCTAGCCGCCAGTTTGGTTCTTGGCACAGCCATGTGCACATTTTATCACTGCCAACAAACAGAAAACCAAACCAATCAAGGCGGGACAGTCAGGTAGCGTTTTTTTACCAAAACAGGCAGTCTCTCCCTGCTCTAGGTCTTAAAACAGGATATCCTCGTTTATACGTTTATGCGTCAAACGACCTGTTCCCCGCATCTCCGGGGCTCGAACAGGGGCTATAGACCTCGTTTACCAGCGGTGTGCTCCTCTAATCTCTCTGAGCTCGAGAGAACGTTTACGTGAAAAACGACCTTAAACGGAAACATGGGGGTGAGGTCTGTTGTCGGAAGGATGTGGTCCTATAATCTCTCTGATTTCAACGCAGCGTTTTAGACCAAAACGGGGAGCCTCCCGCACCTCAGGGATCTCACAAGTTTCCTGAGGGGTACGCTTCCTCGTTCCTCTCTGAGCTCGACAGAAAGTTTTCGAGTAAAACGACCTATTTTCCGCGATCCGGTGGGCTCCAAACAGTGCGTAGACTCCGTTTTCTGAGGAGTATGCTCCTCTCAGATCTCTGATCTCAAGGAATCGTTAAAGACCAAAACGGACAGTTTCCCATTCCTCAGGGGGCTCAACACAGGGTAATCTCTAGTCTTGTTAAGACCCTAGAATACTATAGGCAGCTTCTCAATGTTGGCGTGTGGTGTATGTTTATAGTGCGCCCCAATTTCCTCATTTTCTTTCGGCGTTTGTAACGGACAGATCCTCGGGCAAGTGTAATTCAGTGGACAAGCGCCCTCGTAGCATACATAATCTCAAGATGTGTAGATATATTAAACAATGCATACAGACTTTAGCGGTGTAATGAAATAAGCTGCTACAATAGAGCGGACGAGCGCCCCCGATCGTGCAAACATATAACCGGTATATATCGTGGAAGCTTCGTGAGAGATAAAAGTACGCAAGAGAAACGAACATTACAAACGTCTTGACCAAGACTATGTAATCTCCGCTATCGGAGGGTGTTCTCAGTAGTATAGTATAAGTAAGATCGATATGCCCAAGAAGGCCAATCGGAATACCATTGGGAATGATTCAACAGCGACCCTAAGATTTACCAAGAACTAGGAATGCTATTTGGGAATGACTCACGAGCGACTCTAAAATTTCCCAAGTGTGACCCTTATAAGATCGACCCTACAATAAGTCAAGACGTGGACATCCAAAAGGTTATGGTTGAAGGAGTTGCATAATAAAGGAACTATTGACACTCTGTTTTCGATCCTCAGTTTCGTTGTTGTTGTTGTTGTTGTTGTTATTTTTTAATTTAATACGTACAGACAATTTTGTTTCTTTCTTCTTTCTTGGCCGGGAAGGATTACGGATTAAATGCTTTATGAAAAATTAAGCACAAAACATCTACCTACTGGACTACGCAGGAAGTCATAACGTAGACAAGCACAAACAAAACAAAGGTACAAATAATCCTAGAAAAAACTTTAAATAGGAGACAAATTTGAGAGTAATTTCATTCGACTGACTAATTGTCTCTAACTGAAAACCTGAGGAGAATATTAAATGTTTTGATTGCCAACTAATGAAACGTGCAAAAGTGCAACAATTAAGAGGCTTTTCTCCTCTCTTTTAGTTTGTACCTCTTTCTGTTATCGTTTAATTTTACAGCTTAGACGGTTAATTACGATTCATTATTATTTTATTAAAATGAAATTCGAATCGTGTTCGATGATTCGTTCTAAAACTCTCGAGACAAAAATAATCTCCATTAAACGCCTTTAAGTAAATATCGCATGGTTAGAACTGGAAAAGTAATCCCCTGTTTAAACATGTTGATCTCTTTCACCTTGTAAATTCAAACATCTTTTTCATTCTGAAAACGGAACTACATCTTTAATATTATACCATATGAAAAAATCTTCAAACGACGCCATGTTATATTGAGCCCATATGTTTTTACAGTATCGATATTCAGCAAGAGATATATTAGTATTTGCTAAAGCGTTGCTGAAGGCTTCGTGTGGAGGCAGAGAACAGTTCAGCAGTCGTTTCCTGAGATGAAGTTTTACTTTCGCTTGCCTCATCATCTGTTAATGATGGTTTTAATTTATAAACAAAAATGTTACATTCAAAATCTCTAACAGACTCCATTCCTCCGATCTGTTGTTGATATGTTGCAAAAAAAGAGGTGATAAACTGAGACATCTGCAAAACATAAATTATGTTGGTACGTTTTTTTTAGTTTTTGGATTAGTTGTCATCAAGGGCGTAGGAACCGGTGGGGCTGGGGGCGCC
>JAIPMN010051291.1:4944-17837 GCA_020650975.1 Apostichopus californicus
GGGGGGCTACTGTATCAAGACTGACAACGGAATACAGAAATAACAAATATCAGTCCGATTTACGGAGTTAACCCAAATGAGCACACTGCCACCACTCTCATAGCAATCATACATATTCAGTTGTGCAAATCCTACAAGATACAAAAGTCAGTCAATGAGTAGCAGGATTAAACTGACACTTTGGGGTCATTAAAGGTATGCTGTATGGCCCCCTAAATGCTAGATATTCAAATATGGTCACCTTTGGTCAAAATTCTTAAACTGTTTTTATTACAACCTTCGAGGAAATTTTCCTCACTGGGACATTCAGTCATCTTGTGTGTTTCTTAAAAATGTCTGAGAACAATTTGGAGAGTAAAGACCTCCAGGAAAGTACTTTTTGAAAACTTCTAGCAGTTATAGCGTGCTATAATTTGGGGCCTATACTGACTACCTTAAGGTCCCACTGATGATTAACAGAAACTACAATGATTACCATATTCAAGAGGAATATTTAGTGACAAAGAATCGTTTGTGAATTAAATTGATTCACCATTGAAAGAAGGTCAATGTCTGAAAACCGTGTAAACAAAAAAGTAAACCTTGGATGAACCGCAAATTTGGTATGTAGATCCACCTTATTGAAAAATGGGGGAGTTTAAAGAAATGTTCTCATATAATGTGACAAATAATGACTAAACCAGTTGTCTTGCTGGCTACATTGTAAAAATAACTCCCGTCGTCCTTATTAGGCAAGCTACTTGGTGAATAGCGCATTTTACCAGATACTTCCCTTGACCAAATAGTAGCAAACATTCCTTTATAGCGCCCCCTGTTTCATACCGTCCTTTGGTCTCGTACAGAACACATTTTCTACACTGGTATCAAGGTAAACTTTGTTGCAATACTCACTTTCGTTTAGCGAAAACAAGGCGAAACAACTGCATGTACTGTCAGTATACGATTGTTATCGGGTGGTTTATGGTAACTCGTGAGCCTGGCGTAATGTCGTGAACCTAAAACATTGCTCTCTTTCTGTAACTATAACTTGCCTGCTTAACGTTAGGCCTATGCTTTGAGCATATGCCTGGTCCTAGGCTATACTCGCCTAACGTATAATTTGATACGCTAACTGTGAGGCTAGGTCCATTAAGAGTGTTGTGTTGAGTTGTGGCACGAAGTGTAGTACCCTTTCTCATTAAGACAACGAATATCTACGAACCGAGGTTAACGTTACGGATTCAGTCGTCTCATTATCTTACAATCACATATAATCCTGAGTAGGTGATGTTAGATCAAGTTCCATCCGTCACCTGGTGGCACTGGAATGTGAATGGGACTTGACCCACATTTCTTTTGCTCTTTCATTTCAAATGAAGCCCAATTTAAAAGGCTTAATGACAGCACATTCTCAGGTTTTTTCCTCGAACATAAATTTAATAATGGATTTCAAACTAGCCTGGCTTATACTGTAGGTCTTTGATACCTATCTTTAATAATGACTGTGATAGCATAAAGCTCTATGACTGAGATTTTTAAAACAGTCTATAGTTTGTTTGTGTTAATTATGAAAAGCATGAAGGGGAACTTGAACTTAGAGTGACATTGAGTGTAAACATGTTTCCATTACCATGATAGGTCTAGCGAAGATATGTTGAAAAAAATACAAACATTGACCAAACTGTACAGGAAATATAAATATACAAAATGTTTACATGTATCTTTTACTAGCAGCAGTACGGCAGTTATTGCACTGCAGGCCACATTACTGTCACCATCCCTGCATGGAGGCAAGTTTGTGCTTCAATTGTGAAGAAGCACCTATGCAACTGTTACTCTAGGAAAGAGTGCAAAGGCAATATGTTAGATTTAATAATGGGGAAATGACAATTTAAAACTTCAGAATGATGTAGCCTTTTACATATTTGCCAATGCTGGAAGGAATCTGACACCCTTTGAAAAAAGAGTTGACCAATTCACTTCAGATATTTTCTAAAAAGGCTATACAAGTTTGTTAAAAACTATACCTGCTAATGCAAATAAACAAAAGTAGTGTTGTGACCACAAGCAACTAATTTTGTTGTAAATTTCAGTTCATATTTACGATGTATACAATAGATGTATAAATTATTTGCTTTCACGTCTCCTCCACAGGAACACAGTCTTGTATCATAATGGCTGGCGGACATGTAGATGAATCACAGTTTGCTCATTACTCTGGGTTTAAGAGGTTTTTCAATGCAGACACAACATTTGGAAAGAGAAATGTAAGTTCAATGCAATCCATTACAGAGCTCTCTCAATTGATTTCCACTATGTCATCATGAGTACCTTCTCTGCACATACATAGCAACTATATTTGGGATATAGGTTATCAGATCATTTATTTTTTATTTCCCTTGTTGTTTGGATTGGGATCAGGACAATAGGCCAGCCTCTTGAGAAGACCTTCAGTAGACAGGGTTATTTGTGACATGTGTGAAATTTCTCAGCTGTGAAGACTAATCATCATTCTTAAGGCGAGGGAAATAGTCATATAAACATGGATTAAGTGTTAAAGTTGACATAGTGCACTTGCTAAGATCTCTCCTTAATCAGGCAAATTGTTACTCAAACTGTGCAGCCTATTAGCAGAGTTAACCTTTGACTTGTAATCAGTTACAAATCATTTAATCACACACGCTTTATCGTATTAAGGAGGGAAAAAATTGAAATCGAATACAGACCTGCTGCATTAAGCTCACTTTAGCTTTGTTCGTTGGTTGTGTGAAAACTTCTCTTCCAGCTCAGAAAGGTGCAATAAGCTGGTAATACAAATAATCTTTACCTGATTATGGCAATGGTAACATCAGCTGTATAGTTATTCATGCCAAGTAGGTTAGTTGTTTTATACATCTGAAATTGATAGGCTGAAGGCCCCAATTAATTATGGACACACCCTTTGAAAGCAATTGGCTTTTTTGGGGTGAGAAGGGAAGACATAACCTTGCAAACCCAACCAGCTGCTTTAGACACTGTACTGCATCAATGTAACCTAGATTGATTCTCTTTATTTTTTGAATCCTTATTTCAGTGTGTAGTGGCCACGTATGCAACAACATTCTTCCTAGTCTGGTTCGTGAGGAGACGGATGAACAAGAACAGGCAAGCAGCTATAGCCAAATGATGACAGCCAGCACCCTTAGAGAGATGTTCAAATTAATTGCCCAGTTTAATGGGGTCTATAATATCTTGAAGATTGGAACTATTTGCAATCCTTAAAAGAAAAATGTAGAAAAACTTATGCTTGCTTATCTTTTTATGCCTTTTTTAATGTGAATTTAGAGTAAGAGAGAAAAATCTGATGATCTTGTACGAGAGATCCAACTTAGTGATTAACATGGATTTTATTGTAGCTACAGCTGTATGAACCGACGAATAGTAAAGTATTTACATAGTAATGTGAAGGTACTAATGAATACTGTTTATCAAAAAATATTGAAATTACTAAGCAGAGAGAGAGAGAGAGTTTGGTAGCATACCCATGTTGCATGAAGTAAGACTTATTACTAAATGTTCCCTTGTTACGAAACAGAATGTTGTGATGAGTACATAAGAGTGATATCGTTAACTGATGTGGAATAAAAAGATAAGCAATGTAAGCAGTTTTTTCCTCCTTTTTGGTTTACCTTACTTCATGAATCTAAAGAACACTTCCACAACCCCCCCCCCCCCCACCCCATCCATCACTGCGGTACAGTTAAAAGCAACTGTCAGCTTTAAAGCTGCATTTTGTATTGTTATCTTATGTCCCTTTATCCGAGCAGTACCTCATCCACATATAACTCTAGTTCTCAACCTTTCCTCATGCAATGTCTCTTTCCTTTTATGGTTACCGTGTATGTTAGCAGTTGTGAACAATACATAATGCAACTTAGGCATTTCTACAAAACATACAGTAATATATGTTCCTCCTGAATGCCAATCGATGTAAGTTGCTAGCAAAGTTAAGTGCAGTTTCTGCAATGCAGTACAAGGCTTGTGAAGGTCCAGATCTAACTTTTTAAGATTTATGTGTAACCGTTGATGTTTCAACCACTCATTCACTGTAAACGAGGAACCCAGTAGTGGTATATTCCAGTGGCTGGAGTTGATTGCTGAATAAAAATGGTGGAAATTTTCTGCCTCCTTTGGTGAAGAGCTCAACCATTTCATAATGTGCAATGTTAGGGCTCAAGGATAAATCACCAACAAGATTTGAAATAGGAAAGTAAAGCTTTTGAAGAACATTTGCTGTTATGTGTCACAGACCACCTATTTAGCTAGTTAGGCTAGGTTCCATTCAATCAACCATATCTAGATTTAGGGGGAAGATATATTGAGATGACATTTTCAACTAACACTTTTAATCCTCAAACCCCCCCTCCCGCCTCTTCCTTCCTCTACATGGGAGTCCAGGGTTCAATAAGCCATGGGTCACCGGTTCCTTTTTGAAATCCTGCTTTGGCCCCTGAAACAACAGCCACAAAAAGAGACCACTCAGAAAAGACTGCAGATGTAACACTGGAAGTAATGTTCTTTAAAAGTATATCTTTGCCTCCTGAGAAGAGTGCTGTCTTGCTGTAAACTTTCAAATGTATAACCATCTATGTTGCCGAGTTGGAAGATGAATGAAGTCACTGTAAGTATTAAACTATTAATGCATTTGATTTTACTAAGTTTGATACCAATGGTTAAAAGAAGTTAAACTGGCAGACAAGTTAAACGCTAAAAAATATTTTTAAAAAACCCCTTTTTTCATTTTAAGTATTAAAGCAGAAATATTATTCATCACCGGCAGAATTACAAGTTTTTAGAATAGGAAATAAATAGAACAAAGAGAAAGAAAATCTGGTGCCAAATTATGGCAGGAGACAACTATTTGAATTGAAACACTGACACATAGTTGCAACAACTAACAAACGTTGACAAAGCAGATCCTGTTATAATATCTTCCAACAAAGTTTTTTTTGCCCAATTCTTTTAGTTTTGGAGTATTGTACTCACACCACTGACACCCTATGATCTGACACCCTATACTCAGTACATAGCATAAATGTTATGGCACCCATTGGTATGACTGATGAAGAAAATCAGGTTTAATTATGAAAGAGAGATTACAGACACTGGAGTACACCCATCACCATCTCTCAGACCTGTATGGCCTAGAGCTATGTATGATAACTAACATAGCACCAGATAAATAAAAAAAAGTGTTCAATCTGTTTAACATTAAGGAAGTTCACACCCAACCACCAGTCAACTGTGACATATCCTCCACGATAAGGGATTGCTGTGACAATTCTTCATTCAAACGATTCTTCCTCTTCATTGTATCCAATCATTTTATGATCAATATTCCAGTAATTGATCATTGCTGACAAAGATGGTTTGGGTTCTGGTTGCATTGAGTGAAGCTGTAGAATGGCCTGTTGACAAGCTTCTCGCCACTTGCTTGAAAGCACATCCAGCTCCTGGAGGTCATTCTAAGAACGGAGGACAAAATAAGAAAGTCAGTCCCGGAATGCTTAATACCATAATATCAAATGGCATCCATTTTTGCTCATAAACACCAAATTCCATTTGAAGAATAATACATTATGCACGCCTCAAAATTCTGGCCATTTAAAGCCACTGAAGACTCGCCCCAAACTGCGTGCGGCCATCTGAAAAAGTTAACATTCTGTTGCTTGCAAGTGACGTTTTGTTCGTGTCGCTACAAAATACAGACAGTAATGAACCGTGATACCTTGTTATCTTTAGCTGGACCTGAGATGTCCATCGCTGTTCGTTTGTACACTATGCTGTGGGTATTGACCCCAGCTGTATGTACTATCTGTACACTAGTGCCTAATTACCGACGGTAGCAAGCTGTGTGTGTATTTTCTGGGATCGATGGTGGTGTCTAACACTTCAGTTACACCTCATTCGAAACTAGGTCAGATGACCGGCATTAGATGTTTCTTTTTGCGCGAGTCTTCACACCCTTTAAGGACAATTCAAGTAGATTTTGCAACCTGATGGTACAACAAAACTGTGTTTAAAAAACACTTGCATTTGATTGCCAGAAGACATCAAGAACATGAATGTCAAATACATAACAGTAGCTTATACGTGGAATTATCACCTTGATATAAGCAATACATTTTTTGTGCATTTGTAGCAAGCAGCTAATATTGTGAAATGCTAGGCATTATTACAACTCTGCCACTTTTGTTATGTCACCTGAACAGTCCAGAAATTGTTTGGGTTTAAAATGGAATGGCCTCTGTTGGCTACTGTCCCAAGCACTTTGTGACTGGTGAAACAAAATATGGACATAATCATGAATGGTGGTGACAGGGTCTGTATATATTTCAACAATACAGCCTATACAGTTTCACATATTAGAATAGATTCCGCAATCAATTACCCTGTGCATTTATCAAGGGTAATGTCTTCATAATATACACCATTAAACAGAAGTCATGTGTTGAAACACATTCAAAACACAGTGCATCTGATTTGTAATCTGTTCTTTGTGGGGGGGGGGGGGAGTTGGGGGGACTCTCTTTGAGATTGTTCAAGGGACAACCAATTAATTTATATAGTACTTTTGTCTTACCTTCCAAAACAGTTGTAATATTTTGGAAAAAACTGCTATTCAGGCTGCCTTTTGAAAGAACCAAGTACTTACATTATAATCTAAGATTCAAAACAACGCATACCACACAATTTATGCACATGTACATGACCCTAATTTTTGAGAGAAATCAGCATTGGTATAAATGTAACCCAATACTTCCTCAACACTTTTTTTTTTTTTTACCTTTTCTTTAAACGATTTTGCAAGATTCAATTGTCTCAACATATTTTCTCTTTCTTCTAATAAGGCTTTCACATTTTTTCTTTCCTCTTTGAGAGCATCCAAGTTGGTTGAATCTGTCATGGCCACATGTGAGCTGATAAATCAAGTCCACAAATCCAAGCAATTGCAAGGACTAAGGTCTACACTGAATAGGAGGTCATAGAGTTTGCTGCATACAAAACAGAAATGTACAGATTTAACTAGAGGAAAACAATGAAATTTAAAGTGATTGGAAATGGACCCAATGAAACTTCTTTATATTTTTTATGAGTTCTTAAACACGCCCCAATCCCACTCACCCTATTTTTGAGGGCTAGTTTAGTAGGCTATAGATTGGTATATCCCTTAATTTAATGTTGCAACCTCTCAGTCTTAAGTTGATTAATATTAACTTAATCAAGACTAGGTTTTTGCATATATTTATGTATGAAGAGGTAGAACCTGATTTTTAAACAAGTTCTACACAGCTTGGGTGATGGGTAGGTATTTATATACAGTAATATGAACATGTTAGTCTCTGCCAACTACTTATGTACAAAATCAACAGAGAATTCCGACTAAGCTAGTCATTTATAGTAGAGTTTGACCCCGGGGCCTAAGTAATGTGACAAATTAAAGACCTTCTAAGTTCTTGTCTAACTTGAGGCTTTAGTCCATACCTAGGCCTAGCCTAGTAAGGGAAAGAATAATCACGATACATAGGAGCTAGAAGAAGTTCTATACATGTGTAAATTGTGTAACATTAGAGTGTGTACTTAACAGGGCAAAGCATTGCAAACAGGCATAGCCCAGCCTTTTGAAGACTAACGTTAGACCCTAGGACCAAAGTTAAGGGATGAAAAGACAGCAAAACATGAACATAGTGTCACAAGTTAATCACATGTACTACTATGTAGGTGCATAGGCCTAATACTAATTATAACTAAGTATGCGTTACTAAGGCTAGGCTAGTGAAACTGAAAGATCATTGCGTAATCTCACAACAACATAGGGTTCACAAATTAATATTCAAAGGAAACCGAAAGCCAACCAGCATCCACATGTCCCGGGACTAGGAGGGGTCACATCAATCGCATATTGTTCAATTCTGATCGAATGGTCTCGAATCAATGATCATCTACCCCTGTTTCTAATCCACTACCTCTGATCCTAATCCTAACATATTACTATACTGCTAGCTACGTCGGATTTTGTAAATCCCGCAAAAGTGGTCACGCATTTCAGTACGGAAGCCTACAAAGGACACTTACATTGCAAAACGGTCCCATAATAACCTATTACAGGAATAGCTGTAAAATGAAAAATGTAATGGTTTTTATGTAACATAAAATATGTCATTCAAAATTATTGAAGACAGAAAATATGTTTGATCTCTGGGATTTCTGAAAATTACTGTTCTGAACACGATTTTCGTGTCATGTAATGCCATTAGCTTTTCATTACTGTTTTTTGTTTTGCATTTTGTCGGGTTTTTTTTTTTTTTCCTGTAACGTTAACTCAACAGTTGAGATTCATATAGGTTTGGTTTTGAGCTCACCAAAGGTTGCTGAAGACTGATGGCTGGCCTGGGGGAGGGGTCTAAGGGGAGGGGGTGTCCCCTGGAATTTTTTTTGCATTTCCAGGTGGCCTCAGATGCAATTTGGTGCAATATAGCACACTTCAACACCCACTCCATTTTGTAAATAATTTTGTATTTTCACCTGGCCTTAGATGTAATTTGGTGCTCCAAATGAGATTTTTTTCTCCCAAAATGTTCTGAGCACCAAGGGCAGAAATGAAAAAGGGGTTTTCTGACTTGCGAAGCGGGGGGGGGGGCGGAATGATACTTCGGCCCCCCATATTTTTCACTGGGGGGCTGGCGCCCCCCAGCACCCCCGGTTCCTACGCCCTTGACTTCAACAACTCTCTTACGCGTTTACTTCTTTCAAAATTTTCTTGCCATGAAATTTTTGAAGCAATCCCAAGTTGTTAAGTTCACACTCTGCCTTATTTCATCTATTCTTAAAATTAAACCTTTTGAATCATTTCCAAGTTTTGTATTGGAGCAAGGCATGGGTTCGCTTTTAAAAGCGGAGGAGGGAGTGTCCTAAGTTTGTTATAGATTCACAGTGATATGAAGTTGCTTGATACTTCATCAGGATACTTTGAGTTAGCAATAAAGAGTACCAACCAAAAGAGTTGTTATCTTGTGAGCATCGGAGAACTTAGGAAGTAAACCAAAACTGTTCGATTAAAGAAGTAACAAAGTAACTCAAACCATTACTAGTTAGTAAATTGCAAGTTTATTTTCCAACGTTTGAAAACAAAGATTGTCGTTTGTGCAGTTTGCTATTCGCCGAAGGAGTGGAAAGTTATTTACTTGTCACCTTGTCATTGTAAAAGCTATATGCACGGTGTTAGTTCAGCTATTTAAGTTAAATTTTATGCTTTAATTCATGTTCATATTCTATTTGCTATTATACAGTGCACTATGCATTAATTTCAATTTGAACATTTTTCAACGCGGCAAAGTTCCTGTCATATACTAGAGGAGAATTAAGAACAATGTTAATGTTATGCCTCCTCTACGCTTCCATACTATTGATCCGGTATAACTTGAACTCGGAACACTTCCTTCCTGGGTTTCAGTCACAGTAGTGCACCGGAATTGTGTAGGATTTACGCTACTTGCGCCTGGCAAAATCCACTTTACAGTACAGTGACATACACGTCACGGGACTAGATTGATCATCCCGTGAACAACAAGCCATATTCTCAATGATTAACTTCTTCAAATCTACTGCCTAACAATTTCAACGAGTGGAACGTGTTTGAAAACAAGATGACGTAAGGATAATAGTTTTCAATCAACTGGTTATCAATCTTACAATGTTTAATCGCATTGCTTCCCTTTAGTTTAAACTTAGGACACACATTAAGTCAGGACAAAGTAGGCCTAGCCTAGGCCAGTAAGTTAGCTCCCTAGCCAACAGTTACTTTAGCCAAGGCCCATTGCACTAGCCTAGGCTAAACTCATAGCGAAGTCAATCAATATGATAAGTAGTTAGCCCCAAAGGCCCCTCCGTAGGATTAGTAAATCTTCTTACTTTGTTTCATATTTTCAGACATTCCAACATTGAGGAAAATTTATGAGTGTGATCAGCGGCAGTGGGGGAGGGGTCTAAGGGGAGGGGGTGTGGAAAAATTTTCGTATTTTTGACTGCCTAGATGCAAAATGGTGCATTCTTTTTCAGTTTCTCTGAGTAATTTTATATTGAGAATTTCATCATCATATATATATTATTGAACTCAACAAGCATGACAATTCTCAACAAAGACTTTTCTTGAATTGATGAAAGTAATCACTTGCTAACATAATTGAACATTTATATCGGAAATTGAAGCGCACTTCTCAATCTCTAGCTAGCGTATGCGTAGGGGCACTTATCGGTTAAACAGTGGATGCTAGACGAAACCAAAAATATTTTAATTATGCCGCTAACCTGATTTTAGACCTAGGTTTATACGGATTTCGCTCCATGGTTGCACACACCGTTTTTCGGAGATTGTTTGTGGATTGCGTGTGATAAAGTGCACATAGCGTGTGAGCGTGTGAAGGGCTGGAAATGCGTGTGTCACACGCCAAATGCGTGTGAGTTGGAATGTCTGTATTTGTGTTTGCTATGCATGCCATTGTATTGTTACATCGACCAGTTTCTCCCAAGTTACGGTCTGTTTAACGTAATAATAATCTTCAACACATATTGACAATAATCGGAGAAGAGGATGAATTATGGAATCTCTAATATGTTAATGACCTTGATCACTGATTCTTGCTTGGTACAGGTGAAATTGATCAGGATTATGGCAATGACTGACTTTTACAGAGATCACATTTTGATTAAACAAAAGTAAATAGAAATGATAAAGTAACTTGTCTTATGCACTTACGAAAGTACGATTGGGACTTGTTCGCTAGAATACAGGCTAAGCAATACTAAAAATTGCGTAACAAAACTTAATTTCCTTCTCAATCGTTTCAGCTAGAAAACGCTTAACAAAACATATCTTTGCGATAAACAACTGAACCGTAGATGAAGTGTATACATGCGCAAATGAAGGATAATATTATCACGGATTAACACTAAATATCTCTCGTTATTTGCTTGGACTATGAAAACATTACAAGAAATATCCGCGATGTTCGTCCACCTTAAAATGCGACCTAAAGAAGATTCAATAAATTCTATTACTTAACAATACACCCTCGCTTCTTGTTACTTAAATACACGTTGGGTAACGAAACTTTTTTTAGCGTATTTTAACAAACATACCAGTTTAAAGCAACTTACAGAAAAAAGGCGATTCCCTCAGTTCTTGTCTTGTCAGAGGCAAATCTCTGTCTCCTCATGGTGAGCTCAAAACTAACTAACAATATAATGCTACCGCTCACAATGGAGAAAACATCTCCAGATTCAATGATTGGGGTGCTGATTGGACAAGGATTTAAAAACGAGGAAGGGCTAGATTGTCATTGGCTGTGCCCACCTGCAACTGATAAAGATGCACACATCCGCTCTTCACTTTATTGGTGGAATACAATTTCAGACTTTTAGGCGCCAGCGGTGGGAAGAACTGAAGGAACGCTCAATCTTACGACGATTAAGTTCCACGACAAATTAGCTTAAAGGAGTACATGGTATTTCCGTCAACACTATTATAGTGTTCGGTAATATTTTTTAACTTGCAATGTGACCTGTACTTTTGTAGGCTTATATAAAGTTCTACATGATGGCATGTTGAATACAGACAGTAGTGCACATACCTTCAAACAGTGTACAACTCTTGCATGCATGTCTTCCCATCTCTCATGTCTCACTATAACCCCCAATGATGTGATAAATTCTTAATATTAAGCCCATACTGCTACTATACTAAGCCAGAAGGTAAGATGCTTATAATATGCCATAATCTGAGCTATGGTTCATGAGATTTTGCTCTAACTTAACGGAACGCTATTTGGCTATGCCTGTTTGAGAGATCTAGACCTATTAAATACCTGATGACCTGATGAAAGCTGCACGGTTTGGGCTAAAGTGGCCATAAACTGGTTTTAACTGGAAAAGCAGTTTTCATTATGTATGCGAACTAGTTGTCTACATTGCTACTGCCTTCATGTTTAAACAGGAAGCTCTTTAACACCTCTGCACTACATATAAAGTACAGTTGGATACTAACTAATAGTTATAGTTATATATAGCTAATATTACAGAGAGTAATTTTGGACAATTTGGAAATAGTTTTTTTGGTTTTCTGAATGTGTAGTTAAAGGCATTGAAGACTCGCCCAAAACCGCGTGCGGCCATCTGAAAAAGTTAACTTTCTGTTGCTTGCAAGTTGCAAGTGACGTTTTGTTCGTGTTGCTACAAAATGCAGACAGTAATGAAACATGATAATTGTTATCTATAGCTGGACCTGAGATGTCCATAGCTGTATCGTTTGTATACTGTGCTGTGGGTATTGACCGCAGCTGTATCTACTGACTGTTCACTAGTATACAAATAATGAATGGTTATGAGTGCAATAGTGCAAATATTTCATGAGTTGAAAGATGGAATGTTCCATTCAACGAGGCTGGGCCTCGTTGAATGGAACAAATTACATCTTTCAACGAATGAAATATTTGCACTATTGCACAAATGGAAACCATTCATTATTTGTTTTATACAACACCTTCAAATTTGGATATAATTGGATGTAAAATGCACTCATGCAACAGATTGTTTTGAACAGACAGGTTTCTCTGCTCTCTTACCATTGAAAAAAGTGCTATCAAAAAACTCATGGTTCTATTTCTTAGAGTGCAATAGAGCGGATTTTGCATGCAATCGACGAGCAATGGACCAATCAAATGGCCGGAATATAATAAGGTGTTGTATAATGTCTAATTACCGACGGTAGCAAGCTGTGTGTGTATTTTCTGGGATCGATGGTGGTGTTTAACACTTCTGTTACACCTCATTCGAAACTAGGTCAAATTACCGGCATTAAACGTTTCTTTTTGCGCGAG
>JAIPMN010051376.1:0-18673 GCA_020650975.1 Apostichopus californicus
CTGTCGACTGTCGACTGTCGACTGTCAGTATGACATGGAGCCGTTTTTGCTTTGCTTCAACAGATTCGGCATCTGTCCAGATCTCTGTATTGAATAGTACAAACAAAGACGACACTTCGACTTCCATTGAAGAGTACGCGATAGGGATTATTGTTTGTGAAGCAGACGGTAACCCACCAGCAAATGTTACCCTTCAAAAGCAAGTAAGGAATGAAGGGTGGACGAGGCAACTCCATCTCCCAATCGTGAAATCTCGGGACGGTTGGAATATATCTTGGACATTTTATTTGTACAATATCAGCCGACATGTTGCCGGACCTTACAGATGCGAAGCCTTTAACGGGCTCGCTGCACCGAGAAGTAGTGAACAACATGAAATAGACGTTCTCTGTAAGTTAAGTAGCCTATGAAGAAGCATAGAACAGAATTTGCAAACAAATAATTGTCCATGAACACAAGTTTCCTGAAAAAATAAAAACTTTTTTTATTTTGATGAGTGGAAGAGTCTCGATAAACAAAACTTCTTGCTTGTTGCAAAGTTCCACCCTTCCCCTCTATAAAGCAACCCCATCCCATCCACAACAACTCCCCACGGATGCTCCACTTTATAACTTAGATTTCTATGCGAGTACGTACTTGTTATATTAATATATCTAACTTTGTAAATGATATAGTTATTTTGTTTCTGTTTTTCATGGTGTTGCAGTTTCTACTCATACCAATCTGACGTCAGCAAATGTGATGAATGTGGGAGAAAACAATGATTTTTATTTCGAATGTGCGACAGAATCAAACCCGGTAGCCGTAGTAAATATACAGAAGATGGTAAACATTGACGAATGGGCAGACCTGAGTGCGGAACCTTCTCTGATTTCTAACGATGGCTTCAAATCAACATGGCGGTTTTATTTTAGTAAAGCGAGCTTGAGAGTTGCGGGTACTTACAGATGTCTTGGTTTTAATAGAATCGGAGTGGAAACAGCATCCGTATCGATTCTTGTAGAGATTGAGGGTAAATCAACATAGTATTTTTATGAATCAATGCACTCTGTTGCCCACTGCAGACTTTCAAATATAACGTTTTAAAGTTAAATATATAGAGAAAAAAATGTAAAATATATGCCTGGGTCTAAATCTTGGTTGAAAGCTCAATGTGTTGTACTTTCATTTGTGACAGTAAGACAACAAAATATTCCCATCGAGACGTTATTGATTACTGTCATGAACTGGCAACTAAAAACTACTATTAGCTAGTACGGTAATATAGTTAACGCTCATTTCAAGGTATCAAATATCATTTCTCATGTATGTACGAGGCATTATGCCGTTTGTTTTTCATAGACGAATGTTGGTCATACGTGAGGATGTCATTGATTACATCATAGTTATATACATACCTCAACTACACACGATTTCATATAACTATATACAACACGCTGTGTCTGACACTGAACAGGGAAAGTTACACATCTCTGGTCTGTATGCGAACATTGCCCTCAATTTATCAGTTATCAAATGTCACTCCTTGCAACCTTTAATATTCTTTCCTCGTGTCTTCCTCAGATGAGAAGAAGCTTTTCGAAGTCAAGATAAGAGACCATAGTGTTACCATAGTGATCGTCATCTCTTCAATTCTACTGCTATTACTGGTCATAATACAAATAGCATATATCAGTAAGTTATATATGATATTATATGATGTATGATGTGATATGATGTATGATAGGCTATGATGTATGGTAAGATGTATGATATGATATGATATGATATGATGTATGATATGATGTATGGTATTGTATGATGTATGATATGATGTATGATATGGTATGATATGATATGATGTATAATATGATGTATGATATGATGTATGATATGATGTATGATATTATTATTTCAACACGTTTGCCGAAGCGCCCTGTCTATAGTATCCGGTACATTGGTCACATCAGAAAGTACCTCGACAGAGATTCATGTATAAAGCTTGTCCATGTGTAGCGGGTTCGCCATCGGCTGTTACGCACCCTATCTTCTGGCCGAATCGTCGCTACAACGTTTCTCCGGAAGCAAGAATCGTCAAACAAACGTTTCCTTTGTTTAATCGTCGCGACAACGTGGAAGAATCGTAGAAGCAACGTTTTCTTCGTTTAGTTTATTTGTTCCTTATGTTTCAACACACTCGCCGACTCGCTAGCACTGAGACAACACCTACGTAGGTACGATCGCTCAGCTCAGCTGTAAATTTCATTGTTCCGCTTTTGTCAAAGGAATCACGGCATCACACTTCATCTTTGGACTCGAACCTGCAGACTTGTTCTCAAGTTTTCGTCGTCCACGACGCTACGCGGAAACCTCTCCAGCCGCCTTACAATGGACCGTATAAAATTCTCTTTCGCTTTTTCATTCGGATTACTCTTATCCATCGTTTTATTATTTCTATGGAGATTTATTATTTGGAGATCATCGTTTCGACCTATGCCAGCTAATTAACTAAATTGGGTGAGTTCAAAATTTATCCATTTTACTTCCCCTAGACATGCATTCGTTACGTCGAAGCTCGACTTCTGCAATAATATTCTGTATGGATTACCAGGCTGTAAACTTGACAGGCTACAACGCGTACAAAGCACCGCCGCACGTCTCGATACTAGAACTCGGAAGTTTGATCACATTACCCCTACCATGATCGAACTCCATTGGCTCCCGATACGTAAACGAATCGACTACAAACTACTTCTGATGGTGTTCAAATGTATTCACAATGTAGGACCAATCTACCTCACCAACTTGTTTCAGCTCCGACCATCATCCACACGCTCACTTCGCTCTAATTCATCGCTGATGTTACTCATCCCTAGAGTAAAAACACAGACTTACGGCTTGAGAACGTTCGTATCCAGTGCACCGTGCCCGTGGAACTCACTTCCAGTACATGTAAAAATGTGCAATACTGTGAACGGTTTCAAATCAGCTCTCAAAACGTATCTTTTCACAAAAGCATATATGTTATAATTGTTATTATTATGTTAAGCGCTACGAGAATTATTTCATAGTTTGTTTGGCGCTATATAAAATTATGTATTATTATTATGTATGATATGATGTGACATGATGTCAGATATGATGTATGAAATAATATATGATATGATGTATGATATGATATGATATGATGTATGATACGATATGATGTATGATATGGTGTATGATATGGTGTATGATATGATGTGTGATATGATGTAAGGTATGAGGTATGAAATGATATATGATATGATGTATGATATGATATGATGTATGATACGATATGATATGATGTATGATATGGTGTATGATATGATGTATGATATGGTGTATGATATGATGTATGATATGGTGTATGATATGATGTATGATATGATGTAAGGTATGATGTATGAAATGATATATGATATGATGTATGATATGATATGATATGATATGATGTATGATACGATATGATATGATATGATGTATGATATGGTGTATGATATGATGTATGATATGATGTATGATATGATGTAAGGTATGATGTATGGTATGATATTATGTATGATATGATGTATGATATTATGTATGGTATGTTATGGTATGGTATGGTGTGGTATAGTATGGTTTGGTATGGTATGGTATGGTGTGGTATAATGTGTTGTGATATGATATGATGGTAGGATGTGATATGATGCGATGCAATATTATGTGATTTGAATTTAGTTTATCACCCACATATAAAGAGCCAATTACAAATTTCTTAGTATATATTTTGTTTTAATATTCAGAGAAACGCAATCATCGATCAATCACTATTCCAGATGAACTTTACAGGTAAATTTGAAAGAACATACAAAATTCCACCACAATGCAGTGGTGTGTTGCACTTGTTGCTTTGTATAATTCAAAGAGCATTAGTGCAAACTCCCCTATAACACTGTATTAAGTAGGAATCCCCACTTTGTACCACAATTGTAGCACACTTTATTGTATATATTGCTATGGTGCATGTCAACATAGTATATGCTACCACGGCTAAACCAACATCCCAGGTGGAATGAGGCAATTAATCGTAACTTTAAAGGGTTCTAAAATGGCAAGTTCATCAACATTTGTGGGAAACGACATCGTTTTGTGTTGGATCAAGTGGGTTATAACTTTCTACTTCAGAAAAATAAAAAAAATTCAGAGATTTCTGAATTAGAAAAATACTGAATCAAATTATCTGTTCATGAATATTACGGTGCTAGATTATAATTAGCAAATCCAAGTTAAATTTGCACAATAAATAACTTAAATGTTTCTCGAAATATCTGTGAAGCAAATTCCTTTTTGACCAAAAAAGAAGGACAAAAAGACAAAGAAAGGGTGATGAGATGTACGCAATGATTTAATGCGATGGAACCAGTACGAGCTGCCTTCATAGTATGTATGTATGTATTTTAGATCCTCCTGCAAGCAGGAACTCACGAAGAAGCCATCATTGGATTATCGAAGCCGCAAGCTGACCGAAGTCAGTCTCTTAGATTCATATTTAACGTCCATGATTATGAATTATCAATTGTCAACAACTCTGTAACTGGACGACATACATTAATCTTGGAGTGACTCGAACTCGGGACCTTATGATTGAAAGGCACCAACGTTAACCACTGTGCTAACACTCCATATAACCATAACCATACTCCATACTTCATAGTAACCGAAGTTATTCCAATGTTGTCCACCGTATTTCCGCCTTCAACAATGACATCAACTTGTAACGATGCTGTGTTAATGGAACTTTATAGCGTTTGCTATGTTCCAATACTGTTTGTTAACCATCCGCGTCCTTGCTGTCTTTATAAGAACAATGCTACTTCCTTCTTAGTTGTTCTTTCAGGGTTAATATGTCACTGTTCATGAAAGCTCAGTAGTAAAACAATAGACGAAAACTATTGTTTTCCCTTAATAATAGATAGGCCTACTTGGTTATGTCTTTCAGTTGAACAGCTTAATTGATGTTTGCCACATCGATAGATATACGTACTCCAAATGTATTTGGAATTAGTTTCTTTTCTATGATCACGTGACAAACATACACCGATACAAACTTACGGAAGCGCAATCCGAACATTTGGAAACAATCGGCTTTGACATTTATCTTGTCTGATTCTAATGCTAATACCACTGTATATTGTCCTCTCATGGCATGCTTCAAAGAACTAGTAATGACAGTACGAACAGTTCCTAACATTATCTGATTCTTATGGTAATACCACTGTATACTGTCCTCTCATGTCATGCTTCAAAGAACTCGTACTGACAGTATGAACAGTTCCTAATCTCTCTCCAATAGTGATGTTAATACTACTCATACTGTCAGCTCTAGTGCTTTGAAAAGGGACATTTATGAAGATATTGTCCTAACTGAGTGAATTGAACAATCAAGATACAGTTAAATTTGAGTTGGTCTGTATTCTTCTTCTTCTTCTATTGCAACGATTCCTTAACTCCCTCAAGATACTTGTCAGTTCATTCTCTGTCTAATTTGAGCAATGCAAATACTTTGGCCAGTATCCAACAACGTGATACTGCTCGATATGGAATCACATGTAAGTTACTATGGTATGAACCATTCTTTTTATTCAAGTTATATGTATCAAGTGAAATGAATGAATAATGTTTCTTAGATTGAAGGGATATTAAAGTGGCTTGAAGATGATTGCTGAATAAAAATGATACTTTTTCTTAATATCATTTAATTATTCAAGAGGAAAAATACTATTCCTACAAAACATTTGCATTTTGATGAAAGTCGGATTGGAGTGGAAGTTTCCGGTATAAAGAATGTTTCTTTAAGATAACTTATCTAGTTTGCAAGTTGAAATGAATGGATTAATGAGATATGAAACGTTAATATCTTTGCCAGTAGCAAGTAACTTACTTTTTCTCATGTTTTGTACAGCACACACCATCGATAGAAACCGAACCATGAATACTCAAAGGTAAATAAAACATGAAAGCTTCAATTATGTGGGTTATGAAGTTTAATAAATTCACATTCAAATTTCGAACTCACGAAATTGCAGTATCGTAACGTCAGGACCCTGAAGACGGGCGACTAGGCGCGAGGGAAGGGGATGAGTCGGGGGGGGGGGTGTCATAGCACCGCAGTACCTTTCGGACCAGTGTCATGTAAATTTGCCTAAAAAAATTGACCACATGATATCTCAATTATTTTCCCAATTGGGTCTCTGGACTCAGCAAGAACCGTAAGGGGGTCATCATACCCCGCGTCGCACGAATTCATTTCATAGGCGGCATTTCGCACGAGTGAAAGTTACTCTGCCTGTTGAGTCAATTACAAATCCCAAATAGTGTCACAGGCCCTGAGCTAAATGCGATTACGAAAATCGTGCATGTAGATGGTAGATATGCTGTTTACTTCAAAGAGCAGCCTAAGAAAAGTAAACGAATTATATGTATATGATTATCCATTGTCTATATAAGGTAGCATACGCCCATTAAAAGCCCCATTGACTTACACACTAGATCACAAAAGTAATGTGGTCTCTAAGTCTAGATAGAAGTTTTCACTAGTTAAACGCTACCCATCACCGGATAGCTGACAAGTTGGCCTTTCATGACACTATCATTTTTTTGTATCATGACCATGTAGATTTTTGGCTATCCGAGCCGGAAGTTTTCGTCACTTGTAAACAAACCTCTTCATTCAGTGGTAAACAAATTTCCTACGCTGCTCCTGGGAGGCCTAAAGGGATCTACAATTGCCTCAATTGACCCACATTGTACTTCCATTCATGCTCTTCAATATGCAAGCCACAATAAACCAGATCATGATTGATAACAGGTCAAAAAAGATGCTGCTTTTTGGCACTTTTCCTGAAGGAGAACAATCGAGCGGATGGATCGAGCGGACTCTTATAGGAGTATGCTACCTTAACGCCGAACGTTCTTCCAAGTACAATTTCATGCGTTCTAATCACCGCCCGGTCCCACCCTACCCCACCCCCTCCACCTTGCTCGGAAATTTCTTTTACAGTCTACTTAAAGGAACAACAATAAAGAAACAATAAATATAGATGTTGTCAATGGCGTAATTAATGTTATTCGTTCTCTGTCACGTGGTTTTGTCTCTGTTTTTATAGGGAAGCCGAATGGGTTGACAGTGATGACATTAGCTATGATGATGATTTTGGTAAGCATTTCTTTAACAATCCATACTCTCTTCAAATCATTTTTTATATTGAAAAATATAAGATAGACATTTCATTTTACATGTCTTAATAAAACGTTTAATAATTGAGATTAGAGAAACCATTTACATAACAGAGAGAAAATGAAGGTGGCTTGTTGGAGCCATGGCTACCCCTTTGGTTAGTACAAGACGGTAGAAGCCTGTAACTTTATGTACATACTGATTCCATGGTCGAATTCCCGTAAGATACGTTAACTCTGTCGTACAATGCATAAGACATTATTGTAACACTTTATGCAATTAATTAAATGTTATTGTTCATTCTATACATAATTATGTGTACGTAACTGCTTAATCTTTCCAAAGCCCAGAACCGACCTCACTACGATACAAGTGACCGCACGCAGTGAGTTTATGCCCTTTCAGATCCTTTAAAATATAGCTGAAATTAACAAAATATTTCATAGGCTATTAGCTGTAAGAAATTAGCTATAGCGATTCCAAATTATCGTTACATTACAAAACTTACTTCTTTGCTTTGATTTACAACGCCTGACTTAAATTGAAAATACTCAAGGAAAAAATAGAATTCTAATGTTAAAATATACGCCATAACAAGAGAGGTCGCTGTTTAGAAATGTTTGGGATAGAGCGCTACTTGCCTTTCTCGCTATTGCGGCACCTTCGTGTCATATGGTATGTCGTATGTATCAATGCAATGTGTAAGGCTTAGTGTATGTGTTAATGTGGAGTAATTTCATTAAATTCACAAAACACACGCGAAACAACAAACATTGTGAAATGATAAGAGCATTTATACCTAAACCTTTCCACCAGCAGTACTTATCCACGAACAACTTCTAATAATATATTCCTTCTTACAGTATGCCTACACCTGAATTTCATTAACTGCCATCTTATAGTGGTGCTCTCTTAAGTGTAGATCATTAATAAAAAATAAAAAAAATCTGTCAAAGTTAGGTATTCACTCCCTAATTAGTAGTACGTTTCATATTATTACTAAATTTATGACTCTCTATTCTAAGAGGGCGAGGTTTGTTAGATTTGCTATGAAAGTGTCTTGTACGCTGTGTTATGGTACACTTCCTTAAGGATGAATAGCTGAAAATCGTAACCTTATCAGCAAGTAGAAAGTCCTAAGATAAATCGAACAATCGATTTAACGATTGATTGAAAGAAGACACAAACCCTCCCATCATTCACGGGCTTATTAGATAGAAACATCTGTCATCCACAACTACCTCAAACAGCTAGGGAAGAAAATCTGATTCCATGTGAGAAATATCACAGATTTAAAGTTGATTCACAAACAAGGTCGAAGACTTGATCAAGTATAAATATATCATCATCGAGCCACATGTGCTTCAGTTAATTTTAATGTCTTTCTTCCTTTATGTATTAATCTTTTCATTTTTTTTTTATTATGATGGGTTCTGCTTAATGTAAAATATTAAATCTCTTAACATGATCTGATGACGGCATTGTTCTCAGTGGCAAAAATTTTCACATTCTTCCTTGAAAATATGGTAAAGAATAACACAGAGAAGGCCAAAGGGGCTTTCAGATCCTAGTGGTTCTATGACGTCGCAGACTTACAAAATGGCAGCTTCCAGACAGAGTTTATTGAACTTATTCGGATATTTATCAAACGGAACAAGATTGTTCGTAGCTACTTGTGGTAATTTTGACTCACAAATATCTCTTTCATATAAGACGAAAAATGAAGGACGATGTTGTGTCCCCTTAAACTATATGACGTGTCTTTTGTTCTAACTTCATCACGTTTTTGGTTGAAACAAATGAAGCGTCGCTTAATTTATGAAACTGTTCATTTCTTGTCATCTGTATGCCTTTGTAATCAGTAAAGAATAAAGTGTGTTTACTACGATAAAGAAGTGTTTTTTGGTAATGACCTTTAATTGCCTGCTGTTCAAATACTTTCAGAATGGACAATGTTTACATGAATTTGGGGTGACTGCACGCATATTTACTCTTCTCTAAACTGGTGGAGGCTGGTGGAGGCTAACCCTACAAATCATCACGGTATAAACAAGAACATTAACTAGAAGATGTGGCCGAGGATAGACGAATGACAAGTTAACATTTCTTAAGCTTACTCGCAAATTGTAACCTTTCTAAAATGATTGGATGTTTCAACAGGGGCAGCGAAAGAGAACTAAGTCTTTAAGAACTCAATTGTAAAAGACAATGGGACGTGTGACTTTCATATGTGAGGGCGACAAACTACAAAAGTAACCTCGAAATGTTCCGACAAAATGGATTCCGTACTGAAAGATGTTTACTTTTTCAATATTTTTTTTACATACACAATAAAATGAACATTACACTCTTTTTGAATTTTAACAAAAATGTTTTGTTTATTATACATTTTTCAACGAATGGGCACAATTTTTAGTAACAAATTTATGGTATTTTCATATGGTAAAACATAGATAAGCTGTACTATTACGATACCCGTTTGAATATCAGCATCTTGGTTGTTTTCAATTGAACTTTATGTAAGCAATATAATCATATGTTTATCAAAATAAATATACTTTTGGGATCACACACAAAGCAAAACTCTTGAGTATTTTCTGTTGGTATTTAACTTTTCTCGCGTTTGGTAGAAATGTTATCAACGCTTTAACAACTATTATTCATGATATTTTCGTTTTGCTTTGTTTTTAAGAAATAACTCATAAAGAGTTAGTTATTGCTTTTCATTTTTTGTCATTTAAGTGGTATATTCATCCCCTCCCTCCCCCACCCAACCCCTTACCCCTGGAAACTAAACTATGACCACCCTGTTTAAATGGATACTGAAGGTTACACAATCTAGAGAATACCCAGACAATGACAAGTGTAAACAATGCTTTGGAGTGATTTCCTAAGCCGGACAATGTAGTTCGTAAATACCTGGCCTATTCATCTAAAACGACTGAAACGTCAAATCTACAGTGTTCTGTCACAACTTTTTATGAGTCTTGGCTGGTTATTAGCAAATAAAGGGAATAAGTTTGTATCTGTTTTCGGACATTTACTTCCAATTTCCTGCGAGTAGTGAAAATGTTCTGAAAACGACATATTATCATGAGTCCATCTGAATGGCATTGACTGTGCCAATCTAGCATATATCAGTATGCTGAATAGTTATGACAGCTGACATTGCTATTTATATGGAGGTTTGAGAGACTAATGTATCATTTAGATGTAGCAGAAGAGATAGATAGAGACAGAGAGAGAGAGAGAGAGAGAGAGAGAGTCCCTAATTCGACGCTATCCGATTATATGACGATTTCATCAACGAGCTAAAACTATTACAAAATCACAGGCTGCAGTCAAAGGCTCAATACTTCGTTCGTTGTTTCTCGATTTCTAATATTATTTAAGTATTTTATGTCTTTGTCTAATGTCGCTGTTTTAAATGTCTATTTATAGAACACGTTTCAAGTTTTGTCACCAATCCTTTAAATACCATAGCGTGAAAGATTATCGGAAAGCCTGGATAAGAATTGTTCGTCCCATATTTCTACTTTGGAGCATATTTCCGATATGATGAAAACAAAGCAATACAAATGATGGGGTTAAAGCGGCACCAGATAAGGTACAATTAGTATCATGCTGGGTCAACCGACTTAATGTGATGTTGGAACTACCCGGATGGAATTATTAAATTACTTATATTAATTACCAATAGTAATCAGCATCGTTGTCATATTACGATAGTCACGAAAAGAAAGAAAAAACACTGCTTTTTTCTTGCTGCAAACTAAAAACTCTTTATTTGTAGTTCATTTTATAGAACAATAAAACGTAAATAAATTATATATCTTAGTCTTGAGAAATCCACTGACATCACCGCATTAGTATAGAAACACTGCTACAGCAAGAAACGTTCATTGACATACCTAAAAAAAAACTAAAGATGTAACCATGTTGGCCTACAATTATCAGTTGTGAGGCTCACAGTTCATTAATTTCTTAATTAAGATGCTGACTTTGAAAATTCAATAATCAACATCTACAATTTATGTTGCAGTAGCCTGGATGCTATAATTGGCTGTCGTCGGTGGATACAGGTCGAAGGTTAAACAGGGAGAGGTCTTTTCCATACTTTGGATTAGAGTCCAACGTTGCCAAGGACTGAAAACGCAAAAATAAAAAACAATCAAAAACGAAATTAAAATGCAAAATACGTGGAGGATTATTTAATGATCTTTAATTTAGATATCATTTCGAGGGAGTCATGACATTATATTTCCTTAATTGCAAGATCGCGATGCTGGATGACGATAGGGGTCTGATTTTAAAACTGTAAATTGTAACCTATTATTGCTGCAATATTTAATTTAGAAAACGAGCAATGTTTAAATAGAAGATAGGACCTTATCGCAAGATTCATTTATGAACATGAATACACAACACAGTTGAATGATCGATAAATGACCAGTAACATACTACGTTCTGCTCCATGCTCCAAATATAACTCCTTAGATCTTTCTTCATTTAAAACGGATCCAAATTCAATAAGTCTTTAGCTGACAGATGATACTATGAATAACCAATATTATCCTAACTACCGTTATCATAAGGAGACTTGTTAATGGTTGGGAAGAACCATCGGTGGCACATCTATAAATAAACTATTAACTTCATTGAACTTTGACATGCTACCCAATTTGTATAAGTAAATATTTGACAAACATAATACGATTTAGTACACAAATACACTTAGATTCAACCAATGAATTTCATTAGTACTTACGAGATCCACAGGCTGCTTCTTGATATGAGCCATCGGGTCTCAGTAAGCAGAAGCAATGCGGTTTACCAGGACATTCTAAAATATGACATGAAATAAAGAGGAATTATCATGTGAACAGAGGTAGATGAAATATTGATTATGTAATTAATTCTTTATCGAGTGTTTTTAATCACCAGTTATATTTTTACATCGAATAATTTGTTTGGAAGACAACTTTATAGCAAAGGTAAACTATTTCATTCTCTTTTTTGTACAAGAAATCATTATAAAAATGTATTTTAAATTGTTCTGTAAAAGTATACTTGTAGAGTGCAAATACAACCTCAAATAGAAAAAGAGTCATTTTCGTTGTTGAAATACTTTTAAAGATGCAGAAAGGACTGGTAAGTTAAGCCTCATCTAGGTTTCATTACTTACCTACAAATTCCACTTTTCCTTTTCCCCTCCCTTTGCCTTTCCTGCCTCTCTTCACCATGTAATTATCCACCATCATGTCGAGCAGCTCATCCTCTTCCTCGTAAGCAGTTGCCACGGCAACGAGCACAGACAATGCCAGAAGGAAATATACGATTTTAGATTGCATGGTGCTTCAGAAAGAGAAAAGAAAAAAAGAAGAAAATAAACATATGTAAGCGTTTCATAAGCCATAACTAGACAATGTGTATAATAAACCAGGTTGTTGTATAATACCATACATTTGGAAATACTTACTGTTTTGTATAAGTTAAAATGTCTATTTTCAAATTGCAGGTTTAAACAGAAATCTGAAAGATTCTCTATTGTTTGAATTCACAATTATACTTGTTAATCAATAACTTGAACGACTATGAATTTTAAATTTCAAATACTGTTAAGCATTATAAACATAAAATAATAATACGATAAAAGAAAATAAAGAAAGACAGTGGGAAAACGGTGCTAACTTTATTTTGTCGTTTTGATCTGTACTCACAAAGAGTGACATAGATGTAACATATTTTCTACTTTTTTATCCATACATTAAGACATAAGCTAAATTTATACATTTTCGATCAACTTTTACTAATTGATCATATTTTAATACTTTTAATTTACAATGGATTAGTAAAAAAAATAAACATTGTTGGAATCACTGTATGTGAGTCGGAACACCATATGTCTTCAAGTCTCTGATACCTAGTCTTTGTAGTAAGGGAGTTAATTTGAGTTCATTGTTTCGTATCACGCTGTCCTACAGTTGAAGTACATTGTATTCACTATTTAGTTACTGATATATGATCAAAACTAAGCAATTCGATTCATTCAAACAGGTGATATATCACATCATTCCAGTTAATTAATTCTTCATGACTAATTTGAGAGAACAAGTATGCATTTATACAATATTTATTCATCGTCGCATTAAATTAACTTAAACGGTTTAACATTTTTACGTTGAATTTCGTAACACATAAATCGAAAGACCCAGGAGTTCCAAAAGAGCTTCCTTCTCCCGAATAAACAGAGTCAACATCTGTATGTTCATAAAAGTAGGCCTTTTAATGGATACATCGTCACAATCAAACGACTGGTCCCGTCTCAACTTTCTAAAGTATACTGATGGAACGACAAACTCCCTTGTTAGACATACATTGAGACCTAATAAACTGCATATTGAGTTTAGTTGATTTGTAAGATACAACCAATGTAACATAATTTATATTGGAGGAACCATAAACAATTCAGTTTTACATGAAATACCCAGCCACGATATTACAAAAATACGCCTCAATATCCTTTACTCTCTGGATCATATAAAGGGGTTGATATTTCCAAATCGTTACACTAAAAGTTAGTCTATTATAGTATCAGATTATACTACTATTATTTACACCTTCGCACTTGAACTTGGATATATTAAACACTGCCTTTCGTCATCTGAAACATATAAACGAACCTTTCCCACATCGAAACTCTTAATATTATAATATTGGTTAACAAAAGTAACATTAATTTCAATACTTTCCTCTGTTGTTTAACGAAAGATCATATAAAATGATATTACGAAACTCTTGGCTTCTCCTATTTCCATAAGTATGAAAAAAATTGCACTCTTTAATGCAACTGAGTGACCATTTACTTTATTTTAAAATTTAAAAAGTTTACCGTTTCATTTTGGTTATAGGTGAAACTGAAGTAATTAATCACATTTAACTTGGAAATCTTTGTACGTGATGACGTTAGAGAATTATATTTGCACACTTTTACCGCCCTCACAGCATTCCAAGATAATCCCGCCCCCATTCTTCCCGAAAAATTCTTTCACTGATTGTTAAAATAATTGTTTATTATTATATTATTGACGGTTTAATGAATTTTTGGTAAAAAAAAGGAAATCTTGCAATTCCGACTATGGATATTATGTCCAAATAAACTTGTCATTAAAGATGAGACCGTGAAATGTATCCATTGATGTGTAACCGTGAACCAAACATATCTATTATTGTTATGGCATAATCTCTTGAAAGAATGGACAACCAATTTTGCTGCTTAAGGTTCTATATCTATTTGTTTCAGCGTCCAAGAAACGCATGGGTTGTTAGTTTGACTTATTTGTGTTTAACTAACAAACTACATGTAGATTATACTGATTTTAATGCGACTGTTAAACCTGGTAATAACTCTTTTGAGTTGTCGTCACAATTAAGCACACAGCGGTACACTATTAAACAGACGAAATGAAGTTAAAAAACATTGTTGCTATATCTGCAATCAAAGCAGAGGCGGAATGAAAATGAAACTACAAACAAGTTTGTTAAAAATGTCGATCGCTTGAGATCCTTTAAATTTGTTAACACTTGAAATCTTTAGTCCAGGAAGGACAAGCATATATTAATGCCTCAATAAGCCACGATGCTTTTAAATTTGCAGTTTCCCTTATTAGTTTTTCTTTCTTTTCATGTAAATGGAAAAGATTTGACATTTAAATTGACTAGCCTTCTTAAACTTGAAGTAAATATCAATATAAATGTATGAACTATTTCTAATATAAGCTAGACTACAGAAACTACAACTTCAGAATGTCGAAGAGTATATTTTAAGAGTAAAATTTGAAATGAAAAATAATCCAAATTTGGTACTTACAGAAATTTCGATGGAGTAACTTCGGATATGATAAACACACAAGCGATGCTTCGGCTAGGATCTTTTTGAATGTACCAAGATGGTGCATGTACTTGCTTTTTATAACAAATTTTTGATTAAGTATTTTCTACTGGATGGTTATATATTTATTATCTTTCAGGTGAATGACGTCACACGTCATGAACCGTGTCTACTTCAGTATATATATAAACCCACGGATATATCAATCATCTTCACGTTGAACGCGTCATTAGGTTTGTGTACAAATGATTAATTTGTAATATTAAAAAAAATACACGTGATACTTGAGAGAACACACATATGGGAAAACAAGTATAAAGTACTGACCAATCTGTTGACTGTTTTCATTCCCGACCAATATTAATTCGTGTATTCCTCCAACGTTTATTCTTAGCAGAATTTTGGTCTGTAAAATCGATTAGTTGATTTCATTCTTGTTTTACCAAAGTTCAGCATGAAAAGATAAAAGGAAAGAAAATAAGTAAAAACCAATAAGAAATAAAGATCTTGATGAAGTCTGTTCATGTATTCATTGTCTATAGTAAACACATAGTTGACTTAAATCTCGCCCACATTTTCTTCTAAGCAACGTATGCATTGAACAAAATTGTGTCATTTCGCTATCTGTAACTCACATTCGGTGAATTAAATAATCAATTTCTAATGTTTCCTTTTTGGTTTCCCTCAAAGGAAACTATGGAGTCACTCTTACCGACCTTGCACAGTTATGAGGGGGACAGCGGATTGCAAAGTCGACAATGACTATAACGTGGATCGTAAAGTCGGTAACTATTATTACGGTTAGATTCGTCCAACACGGTAACATACAGAAACGTTGTACTCTGAAGTCAAAGTGAATTAATCAGGTCACACTTCAAGAGTCTATGCGTTAAGGGGTATTTTGGTTCTTCGTAGATCACGACATTTAGTTAGGCTGAAGATATCATGCATGAGGTAAAAATGCGGTTCTTATTTATCATGACAAGTGCAATGATTGGGCATCAATCCCTATGATGTTATTGAAAGTTAGGCTACATCGCATACACATCCATGCAGGTTGTCACTGCAAGATCGGATCAATTTTTAGGAGGAAAAACAAATAAGTGAAAGAAACGGGTCAGAAAAGTGAATATGCAAATCGAACTAAAACTATGATATCTTGTTAAATCATCCACAGTTGAAAGAGAACAAAACAAAATTTACAAGTATAACAATCAATTCATTATCGAGTAAAAACTCTTACGTAGAGCACATTGTATGCCGTGCGCCAGTTTGAATTTACTCATTTAAACAGTGCGCACTATGTATCAGACTTGTTGGATAAAGGTTTCAGAGTGGACACGATACATCCTACTGAATAATTATGCTCAAGGGTATTCTAATATACTCCCCTATGTATTAGCTGTACGGTAACGTACATGCAGATTAACAAGGGGCGCAACCTATGCGGGAGGTTGAGGTGGGGTGAAACCCACATTAAAATCAAGGAGGAACTGCCCTCCCCGCCGCACGTTCACTTTTGAAACATTGTTTTCAATAGTTGCAAATAAAAGCAGTTTTCTACAATTTCCCACTCCAAATAGACACTTGCTCGGGACGATATAACATCATAGTCCTTCCCACTCCGCATAAGTAAAATGGTGGATACGACCCAAATAGTAACCAATACTTACATGGACTGACATGTAGAGACAGCTTGGTTACCTTAGTTTTCAATTCCATTAACTGAAATGGTGAAAACGCCCCCACCGAGTAACCAATACTTACATGGACTGACATGTAGACAGTGGCGGAGCTAGGGTTATTGGTCAGGTGGGGCGAGAATGGTCTGTAGGGGCGCTTTCGACACTATCTAAGCGGAGCGCCACCACTGGTTGGCGCGTAGCGTACAGAAAATTTTTGAGTAAAGATACTCCCTAGATCGCCGGAAATTACCCTTTCGGGCCTGACTAATTTGCAGATAAACGAAGAATAAATAGGTGTCATCGCCAAATTACACCAACAAAATGTGACAAATGTCAATAAGTAGATGAGAGCGCAATAAAAAAGTCAATAATCTAGAATAAGTAAAAAGTGGTAAAGAGCTGAAAAGGGCGCCAGCAGTCCATTTGAGTCCGTCATGGGGGGGGGGGCATCCGTCCCCCTGACTGTATGGACGCTCCGCCACTGCATGTAGAGACACCTTGGTTACCTTAAAGTGTACAGTTCAGACATCCCCAGTCATTGTCAACTTTTCCGGCATTACCTTACCACAAGAGAGAGTCGTTTACTGGTATTGGGGTACTCGAATCAGAGAAGACCTGTGTACGGTAACAGGTGACATTCGGGTTAGATTCCAAATGATCTACCATGCAGCACTTCATGAGATCCGGAATTTGTTGTTAAATAATGACACACATACCTGCTTTGCACTTAAAAAGGTGTCCAATATGTAAGGTCGTCCAAGTGAGGTGGGTGGAAAAAAGTGCCATGAACATTTTGAAACTTTTGAAATTTTTGAAACGAGTTAATAAGACAGTTTACAAATTCCCGTGCATCAGGTACTTGTTATAAGTCGTTTAAGTTGGTTCTTGTGGTTTGAAGTAAATTACGGCGTATTTTAATATAATGCGTTTGTATAATGCATACTTTCGAGGTAATGTAGTAGCCTAAAAGAATATGTTCGTTTATGATGCAAATTAAGTGTTCAGTGGCAGGCGTTGCTGTTTATTATGATTAAGCAATCGTGTTTCTTTGTAATGCAAGACATTCCCTTGTCTTCAATATAAAACCAACAGACTATTATGTTTGTAGAGACCTTAAGTCCTCTCTCTTTATGGGATCGTATATTTCAAGTCTTATTATGCACATTCCTGTTCCTTTTATGGCTGAACCACGCTTTGCTTCTTAAGTTATAGGATGTCTTATCTAACGAGTATGAAGTCCATTTAAGTCTATGGAAGCTAATTGAGAGATGCTTGGCCTTTGTAGTTTTACTTACGGGTAGGTAGCAAACCACTTATGGGGGTTACAGCATGATAGACATTATGAGGGAAGGGGTACACTTTTAGTGGTAAGGTTGGGCGGTGGAGAGGAAGACAGAAGGTTATAGGGGTGGGATTGGGTGGGATGGGGTTTGATTTGATTTGATTTGATTTGATTTATTTGATTTTCCACAGATAATAAATATATACATGAGGAGGGAAGTCCTCTAAAGATTTTGTGAGATTCAGTGAGATTTTGTGAGGGTTTGTAAGATATTTTATGTTTATTCATCTGTGATTACCTGAAACTGAAAGTAGTCCATTTGATGGTCTGTCATGCATTTAGGATTAAATGTAGACAGACTTGATGAAGAATGAGGAATATAGGAAGAAACTAATGAATGTGCTACTCAAACACAGTTCCTTTAACCAGGAATTTATGATGAGGGCGTAAGAAACATGAGGACATGTTAACCAGTTTTATTTTGTGAGCACACTAATGGCACAATAGGCATATGTGAATAGCTAAAGAAATAAATGAGAAAAGATAACATGTACGATTTAATATTTTTACTTGTCATGGGAGGACAGGAGAAA
>JAIPMN010051383.1:0-17870 GCA_020650975.1 Apostichopus californicus
ATCGTTGGTTCCAACAGAATGAAAAGGAAAAAAAATTCCACCCAACAACTTTGAAGCAGGGCCGGTTAAAAACATGTTACATGTTTATCGTCCGCGCAAGGGGCCTCCCGAGTCTCTATTCGGATTCAAGAAATCTAACTAACCTTAAAAATTATTTTGTTAAGGTTGCCACATATTCCAAACTAGTATTAGCGCATGAAAAGAAGAAAAACGTCAGCCTGTTTTTTTTTCAGATCTCAGTAGGCCCTACGAGAAACATGTATTTTATTTGGATAATAGAAAAAATTTCTTAAATTAATATTTTTCTACCCTAGCTATATTTTATAAAACCTTCATGAAAACCGACTTTTTAGAAAATGGATTTTGAAGCTCAGTCAACAATTTAAAACATGCTTACTGTTAAATACTGGCGTCAAAAAATACATTTCGTATTTATTCCAATAAAGATCCACAAAGGATAAAAATGCGAAGTACAGCTTACTAAATAGAATTGAAACTGCATGTACATACAGTACATGGTCATTTTAAGCATCCAAATACTATACAAAGAGATCGAGTTCACCGAAACACCCCTTTTTCCCTACCACCTGAGGAAAAGCGTCTTTTATAAATTATAGTACCATACAGTACTTTACATTTGATACAAAAGTACAACTTCCCAAAATTTGTATGTGTCGCAATAGGTTAAGTTTTAACGGCACAGTACCATTACTAATTTGCATATTACATCAAAAGTTACACTCGGGCGTCCAGATGGCGGGAAAATGTACAATCATGTACAATTTGTTGTGTCGTTCCCACGGGTGCAATGAACTTGGGCAAGTTGCCAAGTTCGAATGTCGATGACCTACTTATGTTCCGTAAACAATATCAATGGGAATTATGTGTGTAAAAACTCGTGTTTTTCCACGTGTTATATATATAGAAGTTTTACGTAAGCGGAGTGAATTTTCGGGGCGGCTCGTTGATTGTGAGGAAGCACTTATCTGAGCATCAATATTTGTGAAAAATATCGTAAGGTTTTCTTCAGAAAATATTGTTGACTAGTAATTTCTCAATGTATTAAGAAGGGTGACATATCCTATGTTCCGACGTCTCTTTGTTCCGACATATCTATGTTCCGACGTCTCTTTAAGTTCCGACAATTTTTTTTGGACTCTAATTTTTTGAACCCAATTTTTTTCTGGGGGGGGGGGCTCAATTTTGTTAGACCCAAATTCTGTCTGACTATTTTTTGGGGGGGATTAAATTTTTTTCGGACCCAATTTTTTGGGGGGGACTCATTTTTTTTTGGACCCAAATTTTTTCCGGCCTAATTTTTTTTGGGGGGGGGGCTCAATTTTATTTGGACCCAATTTTTTTTTGTGGAATCAACTTTTTTGGACCCACAATTTTTCTGACCTGATTTGTTTGGGGAGACTAATTTCTTTTGGACGCGCCGAATTTTTTTTACAAAAAAAAAATAAAAGGGCCCAAAGTTTTTTTGACCCAAATAGTGCTTGTCCGAAAAAAAATTGGTCATAAAAACTTTTAGAGTAAAAAAAAATTGTCATCAAAATATTTTGGTCCAAAAAAATCTGGGTCCTAAAAAAATTTGGTCCGAAAACATGTTGGTCAAAAATATTGGTCAAAAGAACTTCAGAGTCAAAAACAATTGTCGGAACGTAGAGACGCAGGAACCATTAAAATATACTGGGTCTACCCCTTATCATTGCATTTTGGGCGAATGTGTATTTAACTACGTTACATGATGCTTAAACACATGTTTGAACAAAATGAAAAATTCAAGTATTACCACATAAATATTCAAAAAATATTCTTTTGTTGCATGGTATTTTCAGAAAATAAGTTTGCTACCATACAAAACTGTCCGGCCAAAAACAATTAAATGGCTTTATGACATTTAAATAAAAAAAAAGTTTCTAACAGAAGTTATGACCTTTTTTGTATAATTTTTAATGTGCGTGTCAATACGTGTTGCCATCAGGATCATATCGATTACTGATGCTATGCAAAAGAAACTGCTTATTTGAGCATATCATATGGTGCGGAAAAACATTCTTCAAGCAAACAATTTTCTCGAAAATCTTGCAAAATTCGATCGTGAATACAATGTTCAAATATACTAAAGTATGCCACCCTATGCATCCCGGACGGTGAAAAAGCTACTGTAGGCCTTTATTCAGCGTTACAATGCATATTAACCCTATCGTAACATTTTGGGACGATTTGCTAGTGAAATTAAAGCCTAGGCTGATATTCTTGCATACAAGAAGTTCAGAACGAATTTTTTGTTCGAATAGAAAATATTTTGCGACCGCTGTTTTTTTTAAAAGAAGGGGTTAGTATGAAGGAGTTTGGATGAGTAGGGTCTACAGTGTGTTCATTAGGCCTATCGTACTAGTTTTGCGATTATGAAACTTGTATGTCGATTGACACTTAATTTTAGTGACACACCGAACTTTTTGATCAGAATTTGCAATAAATCTATTGCACATTGCGTTGAATTGATGATTTCATCTACTGCGGGAAGAAGCCTACCCCAATTCTTTCAAATCACGATGAAACGATCGATCGTTCTGCAACGTGATTCACGCTATAACGATAACATTACGATAGTATAAAGTGCCAGTGAAATGATAAACACACTATCACGATATTACGACCACGATGCGACGCACGATATCACGTTAGGCACTTGCTATAGGCGTAATGGAAACGATATCACGATAGACTCCTCGAGTCTCCTCATATTTTGTCACGATACACAATGCCACGGCCGATTTAATCTGGGCGGTACTGTATTTAGTTGATGCTATGATCATCGTTCTCTGTAAAGGTTGTGATGAAGATTGGGATTATTTTAACAGGATATGGTGGTACTTTGTTTCTGTGAAGAGAATATGTTGCCCTATCCTTTATGAACAGGATATGAAGCATATTGTCATTAATCTCAGAGGATAGAACTGAGGTACTACACCTCTGTAAAAGGATGTAGAAAGGTACTCATTTTGTTTTATAGTCAGAGGATGATAGAGTAATAGTCCTACTGACCTCCTTCTAAGAGGTATTTCCTCCAAATTTAACGATGTTTATGGTATTTTTGTTTTTTTTTTCAATAAAAGACGACCTTTTGCTTTCTGTTCTCTCTCAGGATTGTGACAGAGGCTACACCAGATCAGGAGGCGGTCTCTACCTGGGACTCTGTATTCCTTGTGAATGTAACGGACACAGCAACACATGCGACCCAGAGAGCGGCGTCTGTACGGTTAGTAGAGTCAAACTGTCGTCTGGGAGGTTTATCCTTACAAACCCGTCCACATCGAAGGAGAAACAAACCCCAACCATCGTCATCGTTTACCTCTATTGTTCATAAATTAACTGCTTGCCAAACAGCTAAAGAAGAATTATCTCAGCTTGGGGGATATTACTTGTTAAAAATGTATCCAGTATTACATTGCAAAATGCATGTATAATATGAGCACATTGCTATACAAATGAAAATGGAAAGCAGTTTTGTGGCTCATGAACCTTAGTTTATACTTTAAGAAAGACAATATTCAGACTCATCAAATACTACTACACCAAATATGAACTCTTATTTATTCCATGCCTTCATATATTGTTCAGATTTGTTAAGATCAATCAGAAATAACATCACAGAGCTGCTGATGGATTTTGTTGTTTTTTTAATTTTTAGTTTTTTAAATTCTTAAAATTTTAAAATTAAAAAAAAAAAAAAAAAAAAAAAAATTATATTTTATTTTATTTTATTTATTTATTTATTTTTACAGAAGGAAGGTAGTTTCTAGCAGTTTGGGAGAGCTGCTTATCATTAGCAGCAGATGTATGGTATCAGATGTACTAAATTTGTAGTAGCTAAGGAGTCCCATGGTATCAGATGTAACTAAATTTGTAGTAGCTAGGGAGTCCCATGAAGGTATTTTTCAGTACTTACACATTTGTGTAATAGTTATAATAGTTTCTTTTTTGACCATGTTTCTAATTGATATTTGTGTTCTAATTTGCTCTGATGTTGTTAACTTCCAATGCAGAATTGTCAGCACAATACAGAGGGATATTCCTGCCAGGATTGTTCGGTCGGTTTCTATGGCGATGCGACATCGGGTACCAGTAGCGACTGTAGGACGTGCGCCTGTCCTCTCACCATCAGCAGTAACCAGTAAGTACTAATCCACAGCAACTTCTCTGAAAGGAGAAGAAAAATTCATGACTTATAGACAGTTTTAAGATATAAGTTTGCAGCTCGCTTTATTCTCAATGGCAGTACAAGAGCCATTAAGAGCGTACGAGAATTGCCAGATTTTTCAGCCTTAGCCGGTCTTTATACACTGTCAGAGGTGAGGACATCTTGGCCAGAAAAAAATGTAACATGTTCTTGACCGAGCCCTAACCAAGATGGACCTGCTGAGGTCATTTGGTGGTACTCTCTCTATTTCCAAGGGTCTGTTAAGGGTTTCTTCATTAGCCGAAGGAGACCATTGATGGAAGAAAGTTTGAGCACCTTTAGGTGTATGACCAACACAGTGTGACTCTTGTAAATTATTAAAGCTCTGCTGGATACTGCTTCTGATATATATATTTAAATAAGGGTTAGGATATTGCTCTATCAATTGTCCAAAGTCGTTGTCTGTTCATCCGTGCATCTTCATGTGGTCCTCAGTTCATTTATGTTTCAGTTCGCCCCTCTGAAGAAGATCCTGCTTGCATCTAATCGTCAGGCCCTTCAATCTTTCGTACAATTTTATGGAATAGATAAAAAAAACTTAATTCTGTGTGTTCTTGACTTCTTTGACATGTAGCCAAAAGAATGAACAGAAGGAAACATTTTCTGCAACCAGAAATTTATTTTGCGAAATATAAGTCTGACATAATCTATCTCGAGGCAGCTAACTGGTGATCTAAGGTCCCTTTGTTGAAATAATCTGATTTCTTGCTTGGTCTTAATGAATTTACCTTCATTATTGCTTCTTCCAGATTTGCACAAACCTGTGTTTTGGATCGAGCTACTGGCAGAAGCATCTGCGGTCAGTGTAACGAGGGTTACACTGGAACGGACTGTGGCGAGTAAGTTTTCACCCTCATTACCCCTTCTCCCTTCCGTGTGACTCCTCATCCTCTTACCCCACCCCCCTCTCACCCCCACCTCCATTCTCTGGTCCTTTTGCCACATGCAAAGGTCCACCTCATCTGAAATGGTCTCTGATATAATAATCCAATTTTATGTCAAATGATGAAGATGGTAGTTTCTTCTTTGTGGTCAGTTGCATCCAAGATAACTTTGATGTGATGAGTTAGACTCAAAACTGATGTGATGAGTTATACTCAAAACTTATGTGATAAGTTATACTCAAAACTGATGTGATAAGTTATACTCAATGCTGATGTAAATAAGTTATACCCAAAACTAATGTGATAAGTTATACCCAAAACTGATGTGATAAGTTATACTCAAAACTGATGTGATAGGTTATACTCAAAACTGATGTGATAAGTTATACTCAAAACTGATGTTATGCTAGGAATGCTGTCGTCATTGTTACATGTTAATTATGGTAGTGTTATTGCTACGGTAACTGCATCACACCAGCTGTGTGTTAAGTTTAATTGTATTACATAATGGTGTCCAGTTGTATGTTGTATACCTTATTGTAGGCCAGCATGTTTTTTCACAACAGAGGTTTACACATTGTCTCACTCGAATACAATCAACATACCATACTTTAATAAAATGTCTGCCTAATCTGGGTCTCTCGGCAAATGTTTACCCTCCCTAAACCCAACCATGTACATGTGCTGTATATAGGGATCTAATAACAGCCAAGTTAATACAGCAATGCAGAGATAACATCTTCGTATTAAACCGATGAAGCCCTTCAAACATTAACTATGTGTGCTTATTATTGAGTTGGCCTCTGGTATTATATTTAAGAGGACCAATTTCTCGGTACTAAAATAGCTTACACTTTCTTCTTTGTTTAGATGTGCCGATAGTTACATCGGCAATCCCAGACAAGTCGGTGGATCTTGTACCTATGTCGAAGAAAGTGAGTTTATTAACGAAAGCTTTTATTTCTCAACTCACCGTTGCAAACCTGAAAGATCTCAGCCAGTTGTCTTTATTTTAAGAGATAACTAAATGAGTTTTTATCACATCTTACAACACATTTCAGAACAACATGAACAATTGTTTTTGCCCTTCTTAAACACCAGATTTTCAAAATGTCATTTAATGACCATGCTTCCCGAAAATTTAGAAAACGCAAGTGTTGTTAAAACTAACCTTCCGTTTATGAGTGGAGTTGCATTTGGTCTGACATGATCTGAGGTTTGATTTCATATTTCTAGAATGACTGCTTTAACTCATTCTCAGCCTTGTGGATGATCTGTATAAAATCGCACTCACTCTTTCCGGGCATTTTTCGATAGCTGTCTAGGAGCTAAGTAGAAGTAAAGTATTCATTCTTAGGACCGTGTACTCGTACTTAGTACCAAGGGCAATCCCACTTGGTACTCATGCTTTGAGCATTTTACACATACTTGTACTCATACCAAGGAAATATCTACATGTACTCTTACTAACACTTGGGGCATTAACGATAGTAATATAGGAACCAGTGCATAAGACTAAATAATCATACTCATGCTTTGAGCATTGTAGTACTCGTGTCGGTACTCATACCAAGAGCAATTCTACTCATGCTCAAGGAATTTTGGATGGTGGTATAGGAACCACTGCAAAATTAGATACTGGTTACTCGTGCTATGTACTTGTACCTGTACTCATACCAAGGAAATTCTACCTGTACTAGTACTAATAATGTCAGCCTTTTTAATAGTAGTTTAAGAAGTAATGCAAGATTACATAATATTACTGATGCTTAGAGCCTTGTACTCATACCATGGGGAATTCTACCTGTACTTGAACTCATACTCAGGGCATTTTCAATAGTAGTATAGGAACCAATGCCAAAAATACATAATCATACTCATGCTTTGAGCATTGTACTCATGTTTAAAGCATTGTACTCACACTGGTACTCATACCAAGGAAGTTCTACCTGTATTTGTACTCATACTCAGGGCATTTTCAATACTAGTATAGAAACCAATGCAAAAAGTACATACTGGGTACTCATGCTTTGAGCATTGTACTCATGTTTGAAGCATTGTACTAGTACTGGTACTCATACCAAGGGAAATTCTACTTTGACTCATACTAACAGTGTTGTACTAGCACTACAAGTCTGTCTTAAGTCAGTCAGTTGCCATTGAGTATCGTGCAACAGTCTCATTATTTACAGTGAAATGTTGAAAATAACCGCCAAATAAACAAGAATAGAAACAGGGAGGACAGCCCTTGTCTGTTTTTAACCAGATTCCAAAGCTTAATCTATCAAGTTGCTGCCCTTCATTTAAATTCCTCATGTAGTGGTTTATCATGCCTACTAGAAATGGTGCCGTTAGCTGACAAAATATGATAATCACGTACATGACAATAACATTGCCAGACCAGATTTTTGTATGCAAATTCAGTTAGATGTCAACATATCTGTGAAAGCTTTCTCGGCCCCGGCATAGTTGCTATTTGTTTTCACCGAACAAAATTTCTCAGACCCTTTGAAGCTCCATTGGGTGTGATATTTATATAACAAAGCAACTATCAATGTGTTTTTTTTTAACTCCTGTGTCTGTATACATAGCTGGAAATTTATTTCCTGTAGTTGCAACCAGCTGGTTTTTTTCTAAACCTGATAAATATTTTCACGTTTTCAGGTAATAAGGTTCCAGAGATCACTGTTACGCCCGCCCAGATTAGCAGCATCGTCAGAACCTCGGTCACCATGTACTGTAACGTGGATGGTGACTACGATCAAATAGAGTGGGTAAGAGAAGATGGTGCACCTCTACCTACCGACAGAGCATACCGACAGAGCGACAACAGCCTCTTGGTGAGTACGAAACACTCGAGACCTGTGGTGAGAGACGAAAAGGGGACTAGTATTTCATTGCGCAATTTCTGTATTGATTTGGTCTTCATATTAGGTCAATTTTTTATATTTTTTTCAAATAAATTTGACCAAAAAAATGATGAAGAAATACCTCTTTGTCAGAATGTGGTGATGGACAACTTTCTGATAAGGAAGAGTTGGCTTTAGACACATGGATGGTCCAGCTAAAGTTTTGTCCGAATGAAAGAAATAAAATAAATATAAATATTTATCAAATAAATTGGTTATTATCAGGATTGAAAGTTTGTAGTAATTGACCGTCTAATTTCTCCTCGATCTTTCCTCTTTCACAGATAAGAGATTTAATGACTTCCGATAACGGTGCTTACATCTGCCGAATTTATTACAGAGGACAGACAGGGCGAGGCGTTGCTGAGGCCCGTTGTGACCTGACTGTAACAGGTAAGAAGGTCGTCAAATATCTGTTTCTTATCAATCTAAGTGCTTTCATGTTTTTGACCAAAACATTGAATTAATCGCAGCCAAATGGTCATCATTTCAGATGGTTTTTTTCTTCTTTACTTTTTGTTTTTCTGAAGAACTTTTTGATGGTACCAAATATTAGGGAAGGAATGTCTTACGCAGTTTATGTGAACATGAAAGCTTGTGAACGTGCAAAGATTGTCACACTATTAGGAAATGCCAGATGTTACAGTTATGTGAACACAAAGTTTATCACGCTATTAAGAAGTGTTAGCTGTTATAGTATGTGAACACCAAGATTGTCAAACTATTAGGAAATGTCAGCTGTTAAAGTTATGTGAACACAAAGATTATCACACTATTAAGAAGTGTTAGATGTTAAAGTTATGTGAACACAAAGATTATCACACTATTAGGAAATGTCAGATGTTAAAGTTATGTGAACACAAAGATTATCACACTATTAAGAAGTGTTAGATGTTAAAGTTATGTGAACACAAAGATTATCACACTATTAGGAAATGTGAGATGTTAAAGTTATGTGAACACAAAGATTATCACGCTATTAGGAAATGTGAGATCTTAAAGTTATGTGAACACAAAGATCATCACGCTATTAGGAAATGTCAGATGTTAAAGTTATGTGAACACCAAGATTATCACGCTATTAGGAAATGTCAGATGTTCAAGTTATGTGAAATACCAAGATTATCACGCTATTAGGAAATGTCAGATGTTAAAGTTGTGTGAACACCAAGATGATCACACTATTAGGAAATGTCAGATGTTAAAGTTATGTCCGCATATTTGCTTTTGCTCCTTCACGCCTCCTCCCTTTATAGCGAGGTTTTAAACTTGGTGGCCATTTTTAGCCTATCTAACAATTTTTGAGTCTGTATAGTGCCTTCAAGCGTTTGTGTTGTTGCTTTTGATGTATTCTGCAGACACAGTCGTGACGGTCATCATAGAAGAACCAAAGAGCCTAACTGTCGATATCGGTGGTGACATCATCTTTGTTTGTAGAGGCAGCAGTGAGGTGAGGACACCGCTTTCCCAAGCTTGTCTTCCTTAGTATCCATAAATTCACCATTAAGTAGTAAAATTGGATTATTGTATGTATCCACCCATAAATATTAATACTGATATCAACAGGATATCACAGACCTATTTAATTTAAATGTTTTTTTTCTCTGAGCGCCTGTCTAAGCTCTAAGCACGAGCATGTACATTTGCATTAGTTCCTGTACAGCTTTGGAAAATGCTCGGACAGCTTAAAACCAAGCCACAGTTCATTCAAGAGCTAATTTGTTGCTCTCTTGTCTACATGGTTCATGAAAGACTCAACTAAAAGTATTCTTGGGAGTGACTGTTTTATCTCGTATAACATAACACAGTGCTATGTGACGTTATACAAATAATGAATGGTTATGAGTGCAATAGTGCAAATATTTCATGAGTTGAAAGATGGAATGTTCCATTCAACGAGGCGCAGCCGAGTTGAATGGAACAAATTACATCTTTCAACTCATGAAATATTTGCACTATTGCACGAATGGAAACCATTCATTATTTGTTTTATACAACACCTTCAAATTTGGATATAATTGGATGTAAAATGCACTCATGCAACAGATTGTTTCAAACATACAGGTTTCTCTGCTCTCTTACCATTGAAAAAAGTGCTATCAAAAAAGTATAACGCATGGTTCTATTTCATAGCGTGCAATAGAGCGGATTTTGCATGCAATCGACGAGCAATTGACCAATCAAATGGCCGGAATATAATTAGGTGTTGTATAAAGTCAAATCACAACATACAAATGGTATGGATGTATGATATAGCAGTGCTTTAACACAGGACCTTAAAAGCACTTTCACCATATATACACAAATCATTTTCTCAAAACCTTGGACCGCAATATGTTAACATTTAATTAAAATCTCTGCAGGCTATTTTGTACTGAAGTACAAAATGACGGATAACTTGCAGTTTGTTTTAGTTTGTTTTATTTTGTTTTATTATGTTTTAGTTTGGTTTAGTTTGTTTTAGTTTGTATACATGCTAATCTCTTTGCATTTCCAAATTTCTTCCTGTGCAGGTCGCATACACAGTAGCATGGATGAAACAGGGAGGACCTCTCCCACAGAGGGCCAAGGAGTTTATGGGCATGCTTACCATCACCAATGCTGTACCCAGCGATTCCGGCACCTACGTCTGTACCGTGTCAAACCTCTTCGACGTGGTCTCAGCTTACGCTACTGTTTCAGTCGTTTGTAAGTAAACACCTCTAGATATGATTGCAGGAGATGTCTCTTCATTTTTCTCTTCCTCTCCGACTATAAACATCCCAACCTGATCTATATACACAGTACAATATGTAACTCATGAGCTAGCAATGCCAGTTTGAATGCTACAACTACTTAGCCCCCTACTGTTCCCCCCCCCCCCTCTACTTCCACCGACCCTTCAACCTTCTACCACTCCCCTCCAATAATCCACTTTAAATATTAAGTATCATGCTGAAGGCATTCAGCATTCATAAGATCATGTGTCGAGAACAATGTCATTAATAAAACCCATAATTTAATTAATTAAATACTTAATAAAGGCAGGGAGGTGATAAGACTTTCCAATAGTTTTCAAGATTTGTCATGGCTTGGTCCGGCTTTTCGCATGAGAGACGTTTACATATACAGCGAATCATCTTTCTATACCATGAATGATGTAAGGAAATAATAGTTGAAAAAAGAAGTCTTAAACTTCCTATACTGCTTAAATATCGATGAGAAGATGTCCAGAAATGTGAGGGTTGTAAATAAACTATGATGTCATACACTGTAATTAATATATCCTATAATTAGTTTCCATATTACTCAAAGTGATAAGACTCACAAGCATTTTTAATTTATACATTGTTTTGTGAGTAGGTTTTACTGGTTACAAATGTAAAACGGAGATGTCATCGTGGAATATTTTACTTTGACTTAAACACTGTTCAATTTTTTCTCTCGACCCCCGAAACAGCTAGCATAGTCGCACCGTTCAACGTACTAATAAACCCACGTTTCCAGAGGGTGACAGAGGGCGACAGAGTTGAATTTAGATGTACAGCCGACGGTACTCCCATACCGTCTCTGAGATGGACCCGTGGTAGGAACAACCAGTTGAGTCTCGAGGCAATCATAGAAGACGGTGTCTTCGTTATACCGGAGGTCAGCAGGACCGACGAAGACGAATATTTCTGCGAAGCCTTTAATGCCGGCGGGATGTCCACGACAAGAACCATCCTCTACGTTGAAGGTATCTTTAACTTTCTCAGTGTTCATTGTTTACCTTGTAAAAGTGGAACAAATTAAAAGCATCATTTAGGTTACCATGTCAATTGTAGACATGCTGAAGGGGCTGCAGCCTCCCTGGTACCATGTCAATAGTAGACCTGCTGAAGGGGCTGCAGCATCCCTGGTACCATGTCAATAGTAGACATGATGAAGGAGCTGCATCCTCCCTGGTACCATGTCAATAGTAGACATGCTGTAGGGGCTGCAGCCTCCCTGCAGCTAGGCTGAGGAGGAAGGTTATCTTTAATGCTGAGCATTTCAAAAAATAGTCCCTCCCCGCTTGGCCTGCAAAGATAATCTAATTTTTGTTTGATATTGATTCAGCCCTGGGAGTTTCCCTTTTTGACAAGTTGCCATCACTGGTCCAATATTCTAGCCTACTACTCCAAAAGTAATGTCTTGTTAAAATCATCCCTAATCCTTCTGATATTGATATGAGTGTGTATCATGATACCTTTACCTGCACTGTAGCATTAGTGGATAGCTTCCTGTGGTTGTGTGAGACAATCAAACTGATGCCACATGCAATGTATCTGTCAGTGTGTCTGTTTGTCTATTTCTTACAAGGTTATCTTCACTTTATTTCCCAGCATCTAACCGACCGGTGGTCACCGTGAACCCACCAATCCTTGAGGTGGAGGAGGGCCAGTTAGCCAGTTTCTATTGTTCTGTGACAGGCGACCCCACCCCAACGACAACATGGACCAAGCTGGGTGGTACCCTCAGCGCAAACGCAGTTGTGGCCGGAGGCCGACTGATATTTTACAGGCCTTCATTTGAAGATGCTGGCGATTATGTTTGCAATGGAGTGAATGCTTTCGGTTCTGACAGCGAAATTGCTACCTTGGTAATCACTAGAGGTAAGAGACGTTGGGCGAGAGGTAGATGATGCTTCATCCATCCCTAGAATAAAAAATACAGAAGGGTGATGACGGCAAAAGATCGTCTGAATTTGAAGCTGCATGTCAAATATTCAAGAAGGTAGAAAAATCAAAATACTGCTTGTTCAAGTATAAATTAGTATTCTCCGGACCGTAAAGAAAATTATATTTTTTTTTTCCTTTTCCCATGTTTTATGGGTACTAGATCTTCACTGTCCTTAAATAACCCAAGTTCCTCAATTAATGGCAAGAGGTAGTATGTTGTTCTCAATAGGTGAATCGTGCTTGTGACATATTGTCATAAGTACAATGGCAAGTAATCATGGAAACTACCATCGCCCTGGTCTATATAGCATTTAAATGATTCAAAAGGCTGAGAAATTATAAACAAAAGTTGGAGAGAGAAAAGAATAGCATTTGTAGCTGAGAATTTTCGTTTTTCAAATGTGTTCTTTTTGTAAAGTTTAAATAGATAACAGAAAGTGTGAACCCGACACTGACTCCATTTCTTATTCGTTGCCGGGGGCAAATCGATATAAGCCATTTGACTATCGGTTATTTCTCCTCCAAAAAAACTTGATTCAATTTTTCATACAGAGCTCAACATACTAATTCCAAATTGTTTCTTTTCTTTTTTGGTCATGGACAGATTTCAAAGAGCTTGTAAAATACTATCTTTCTTAAAATTGATTTTAAATTCGGTTAAAAAGAGAACTAAACTTTGTTGTCTGTGGCTTGTCTCATTTGACAATCTTTTTTGACATCTTCTGCAGAGGTGGGCATAGCACCTATCGTGTTCGCAGGCGAAGAGAACGTCGTCGTTTCCCAGGGGTCGACACTGAACCTTATCTGCAACGCTACAGGCACCCCTCAGCCCACGGTCTCATGGTCCAGGGCCGGCGGACGTGCATTGGGTCCCAACATGCAGGTAATCTGTCCCCGATTTCTACCTCCTTAAAGTAGGCCAGATCACTAGGATGAGGGGTGGTGGTGGGCTTAGATGGTATCGAGATGAGATTTTAATCGCTGTACTGTGTTGATCTATTTTTAGAGAACACTAGATAATGTCTGTATTGACTAAGAGAAGTGCCTCCTGAAGGACCTCTGAGCCCCCCTGTTCAGTTCTGATCATATCTCACCCACCCACCCATACTATCCTACCCCAACTTATTGTGGTATACAAATTGTGAACACCTCTATGTGCCCTACAAAAAGCATCTCTCTGGGCAAGAAGTTTTTTTCATCCTTCGTGTGACGTTGATTTATTTTCACTTTCAGCAATGCCATTGTTTCATTGAAATGGCTATTGTATACATTAACTCTTTTGCAAGAGAAAGAGAAAAAAAAGATGATATCTTCAAAAGGTCTTTGGGTTGTAATAATCGGCCAAATTATAAGAATTTAATCGTTATGTTTTAATTTATTTTCGCTTTTACCAGGAGAGGAACGGAGTTCTTCGAATTGTTGACATAAGACTGGAGGACAGAGATGTGTACACATGTACAGCGGAAAATGTATTTGGAAGAGGAGCTGTTAGCGTCGTTGTGGATGTAGAACGTAAGTTACACTCTACATTATGGTCTTGGTTTTCTTGTCAAGGAAAGAAAATATCAAGCATGAGAGAATAATCACATTAATCACATTAATCACAAAGAGTAAATCTTTGAAGTAGAAATTAAATCCTCTCTTTATATTTCAAGTTTTTAGATTGCCACCAAAATGTGATAAAAAAATTGTCCATCTAACAGAGCAGCCACTCCTTAGTTTGACATTCTGTGCTTCAATGTTTCACATAAGGCTTTTGCGTCCAATTCTTTGGCGCAATCATTGACATGGTAAAGTGGAGTATTAAATTCAATACAGTTTGTTCATACCTTCGCAACAATTTAAAAATGACACTGTTTTGTGGTGAAAAACTTCTTTTGTGCGATATTTGTGTTGCTCTCGGGAGCTAAATGCATAAATGGTTTTCATTCTAAAGATATAACTTACCAATTTGCCAGGCAGGTCATTATAGATTCTTGAAGAACTATGGAAGTGGAATTTCCACTAGAAAAGAAATGGTTTGAAAAGTATCCATTAAATTTTTCAATATTACTATTCTGTTTAATAGTTATCTGTCATCTTTGTGTGAAAGTACATTGGTTTGACCATCCCCACATGTGACCAGTTGGTACACCCACAAGAGGTTTATTGACAAATAAATGTTTTCAAACAATTCCAACAAATTATAATTTCTGTGTGATCCATAGTCCCCACACCCATCTTTTGAAATCATTTTTGTTTGATTAAATTTGAAACGTTTTTCGGTCTTAACTATAAGTTGGTTCCTGTTGGAGTTCTTTACATATTTTTATTTCGTTTCCATTCCCCATTTGAAGTATTCTTACCAGCTAATGAAGGTATTATCAACTTTCTTTTTCCTACAAAATTTTAGAATCATTCTGGAACAAAACCACTGTCCATGATATTGTGTTCCTTTCAATATTCTGTTGCCATCTTGTTGAAGTAAACAACACTCGATGATTGAAAGCAATTTGTTTGGGTTTGGGTGATCACCAACAGGCTTGAAGAGGCAGGGGGTCAGGGGACTACAGCCTGGGGCCTGGGGAAATATCCAGTAAAGGATAATGTAAGCTCAATTCATAATTTACTTCAAATGGTGACATGATTAGCCTCGTTGGCTGGCTCCAATGGTCACCTGGTCCAATGGTCATTGGCTGGCTCCAATCGACACCAATGGTCATCTGTTCATGATAATTAAGCCAATTGACTGATTATTACTCAGCTTTTGAAGGCAATTGATCCAAAGTAGACCCTCTCCTGGATATGTGATGCAAAATGCACTTTGATTCTTGAGCAGTCCCTGTTTTTCATATTTGTTTTTAAATTTGTTGCCCAGGCAATTTTTAATATTAAAATATTTTCGAATTTTCTCGCGATTATTCGATCTAGAGGAGCTGATTGTAACAGGAATTCTCATATCAAATGGTAATCAAAATCAATACAAACTTGAAACAGCTTGAAAAGGATTCTGACAACTTTTATCCAAATGAAATTGTCTTCCAGAAACAAACCAAACAACTCTGTCTTGATATCTTGTGTTTCCTTTATGTCACTGTTTTGTTTTTGTAGATCTCAGAGACTGAATAATTTACCAGTTTCCATTAAAAACCCACTCCGTCATGTTGTCTATTTTCGACTTATTTTCATTGCTTTGTTTCACAACAAAAGAAAAAAAAAGAAGACAAAACTACCCTTCAAATTTTCATTTTGTTCATTCACTGTGACATCCATACACATGATATCGGCACCCTCCCCCTCCCCCACTCTCATTCTCTATTCCGTGCTCATTGTTTACCCTGTAAAAGTAGATCAAATTCCAAACAGCATGGTGTTTCATGACCATCATTTAGGCACCATGTCAGTAGTAGACATGCTGAAGGGGCTGCAGTTTCCCTGCAGCCAGGCTGAGAAGGATGTAATCTTTTATGCCAAGTTTTTCACAGAATAGTCCCTGCTTGGCCTGCAAAGATAATCCCTTCAAATTTTCATTTTGTTCATTCACTGTGACATCAATACATATAGACCCTACTCCTCCTCCTTTTTTTCTTATTAATATTATTTTAGTTTATCATTTTTAAAATGGTAAAGGAAACTTCAAGCTCCTCTCTCTCAGCCACTAAGCATTAGTAGAAGAAACACAGTTTCATCGTTATATTGAATCACTAGCTCAGAATAAGTCTTTTCTTAATTTTTGCCACCAATTTCCAATCTACTAATCATGATTTATATTTTCTCATTGGTACGTAGTATTGAGGGATTTGAACAAGGATCATTTCCTTTGTTCCCCGGACATCATGCATGTTACAAAAATCTCCTCAAAATAGGACTTCCTCACAAAATTGGGGTCTCACCCACCCCCCCACCCCCCACCCCCACCCCCACCCCCCACTCCGATAGATTTTTATACAATCTGCTTTCAATTACCATTCAAGAAAAGCATAATAAACAAAAGAGGCTCTACTTTGGTGAAGGATTTGAAGTTTTACTGTCTTTTTATCTAAAATTTTCTGTATCTTTGACCTCTGGAGTTGCTTAGCTTTGTTTCTTAGAAACTTTCCCAGATTTGGGTTTGGAAAAATTCTATTCCTTCTTCAATTTAATTAACTGTTTAGTTTTGCTTTGCTCTACCTTTCTTCAAAATAAAACAAAAACTGTCAGCAAACTGCTTATCCACTAAAGAGGCTGTGTAAGAGAATGTGAAAGAGGGCCTAGATCTTCTGAAGAAGTTCCTGCTAGAATCGAAACATCAGGCCCACTTACCTCTACCTTACTCCAGAATAAACAATCAATGTTGCTACCTTTGCTTGCAAAGCATGGAATGGATTACTGCCAGTCACTTTTAGTGACTTTATATGTAGTAACAGAGTCTTACATAACCATCACACAAGACAAGCCGACAACGCTCATTGCAAGTTTTGCCATAGTAATATAGGGAAATTAGGTCTTCGTAATAGAGCAATACAAATTTGGAATGATCTATCAAAAAATTTGAAGTCTATAACTTTAAAACCCACATTCACCAGACATTTGAGAAAGGAATTTATTAACTTGTACTAGTATTATATAATCTATTCACGTATCCATCTCAGCATCATTAGGATATTATTACTGTTTATTTAATCCTTACGTATATACTGTATTATTTATATTTGTACATTTTTCTTTTCTTTTCATCCCGGGAGTCTCCTACTTTGTTAAGTCTTTTCAAGACTTTATAGGAGACTTCCTATCCCATTGTACACAATTGGCGATAAATGAATTCAAATTAAGTTTGTTCTGATTTGTATCAGAGGAAGGTAACCTAGTTTTTTTCCTCTATTATTTGGCAAAACTGAATTCACTTCCTTATTTTCTTTAATTTTCATTAATATTTTCATCTTTCTTTCACTTCTTCCAAAGCTCATTTCTTGACCAGATTTAGAAGGAATGCCTCAAAAATTTCATCTGGTAAAATTTTTTCCAAAACAAACCAATGAAAAAAGGAGTGTAAAACAGGAGAAAACATAAAAACACTATAATAATGTAACTGTAACCTTTTAAAGGAATCCTTGGTGGTGTTGGTGCCTGTATATCCATCCGGTGTATGTATAAATGGACTTGTACTATATCGAGAATGTATTGGTGAATA
>JAIPMN010051389.1:0-15066 GCA_020650975.1 Apostichopus californicus
TCATAGTAATCATGCAAAGTGATCTAGATCCAGAATGGTGGATCATATATAGTGGATCTTGTATAGTGGATCGTGTATAGTTTATAATGGATCGTGAAAAGGATTGTGCATATAGTGGATCCAGCATAGTGGATGGAGCGCAGTGAATCCTGCATATTTAATCCAGCATTGGCTAGAATAAACGTGTAAAAGTTATGATATCGTTACAAACGAGAATGGTATAGGCCTTATTTCGTCAACAGATGGCCTGACGCTACTAGTTGGGCTGAGCATTAATAAGTAAATTTCCTAATTAATATAGTATATGCTGATGGTGATTGTGGGTCTGTCAGGTCTGGAGCAGCCTCCCTGATTTATTTTAATAATATACCATTCTGAATATTTTGCTTTTCTGCCTACCAATATTACAACAACAACAAATAATAGTCTGTTTTCTTTTCGCCAACCTGCAGGAGCCGTGCGAAGCTAAATTAGTAATTGCTGATAGTGACTGATAGGCTACACGCAGATGCAGAACGGACTTGTTGAGAATGATAGCCGATCTCAATGACAATGGTCCACATTCGTAAAAATACTAGGCCTAGCCTAGCCCCTAGGCCTGTCTCACTGTTCAAAGAACTAGTAAAAACTTGTATTTCCAATTTCAAACCCCCTAAAATGATGGCTTGTTGTTTATTGCTGACTTAGGCCTAATTTATAAAGACCCATAGGTCTAAACTAGTCATGTGTATGCTATGCTAGATGTTAACTAAAGTCAAAAGTTCAGGGTATAATTTAGATATAAACTTGTTTGCAGCTTATATCGCTATAGCTTTTACATATGCTGCGTATTCGCAGGCATGGAATATCCATAGAAGATGGTATATGACTAATTGACAACTTTTATCTTGCTCGATTGAAATATCTAATTCACTGCATGTTGTATTATCACTAGGAAAGGAATTTTAACCAGTTACTGTGACTTATGGTGGCCTATTACTTGTGCACAGGCTACTAATTCACCTAATATTCAAGTCAATTGTTTTTTTGTTTTTTAAAACCTACACTCTGCCAGATCTATACACTTCAGTGAGTCCAACTCAAGGTAACTCTCAACCAATAGATAGATAGATAGATAGATAGATAGAGATTTATTTCGTCCATAAGATATGGAAATTTGTCGCCCTGCAGCAAAACACATAAAAAACAAAGTTTTAAAGTTACATACAGAATACAGTAAAATATTAGTATAAACAAAACACAGAGAAGTTGAATGAAAGGTAAAAATATCAACAGCAACAATATCCATACATGTGAGAAAAATATACACATATATACATATATATATACATATAAACAAAAACAAACAGACAAGACTATAAAACAAAAGAAACCCTTCTAACAACCCTCTGGTTGAAAAGAGAAACAGAATTGGGTAAAAAAGAAAACCTGAATCTGTTATGCTTAGACCGTGGCATGCGAAGTCTGCTGCCTGAACGGCAGAATACATAGTACTGGAAAAGAGGATGTGTTTGGTCTTTTAATATTCCATGGGTTTTCTGGTGCACCATATCAATGTAGAGTTCATATACAGTTTTTAAACAAATATCCCTACCAATAGTACGGCTGGCAGCCCTTTCAACCTTCTCTAATTTAAACGAAGAATCCTTTGTAAGCAGCCCGAAAAAACAAATAATACTAAAAGTCAGCACGCTTTGTATCACTGACTGGTAAAAAAGTACAAGATTAGTGTTGTCGACATTAAAATATTTCAGTTTACGTAAAAAGTACAATCGTTGGCAAGCTTTTGATCTAATTGCATCAACCTGGTCTTTGAAGTTAAGTTTACAGTCAATGATAGTACCTAGATATTTATAGTGGTGCACCTTTTCGACAATCTCATCATTAACCCTGATTTGAGCATGATCACATGGCTGTTTTCTGAAGTCAAATACTATCTCCTTAGTTTTTTTTTGCCATTCAATGTTAGGTAGTTTTGGTTGCACCAAGTAACAAAATCTTCGATTTCCTTCTCATACGGAGCAACAACATCGTTGGTGTATGGTGTATGTATATACAGAACGCGTTGAATGTACTGATTTATTAAAGAAATTATAAGGTTGCGTAGCTGTCAAAATTAAAGTTACTCAAATTGAAGTGCTTACTAGTACTTTGCACATTCTCCGACATGAACTATTAAGCTTGAGCTGTGTTCCTGGAAGTCTAGGCTGCCTGGCTTATACATAAGGCCAATCAATCCTATGTAACGCTGTGCACTGTTGCTAATTTGCCCGATGAAAAACAGTGCACACTGACTGCTTATTATTCAGATTTTCGATTCAGGTTTAACAATTAAGTACACTCCTGTTAATTGCATGATCTCTTAAACACTTCAAAGGGAACAGTATGACTTAGAGAATTATGATTGTGATCATATTGATGATTGTATCATGATTTGATCATAAAAACACAGCAAATTTGCTGTGCTATTATAGTTTGCTGCATGGTATTTAAATGATATGGTAGCAACGGTTAAGGTTCATTGCTGTATAAACGTCCCTGCCCACCCACTGGTGGCGGTGATGAATGCCACAATGAGTTTTTTTGTAAATTGACTAGTTGTAGAAATACGTTCAGGAAAGTGTTTAAGTTCTTGTTTCGGTCTCCCATGTTTCCCTGAGCGATGTAAGTATGTACTATTCATATTGGACTGAAAATGTCTCATTATTTGCCCTTGAATCGTCAACCTTTTTGTGTAGACCTTTCTCTGGCTTGTCGAGACTGTATAGTTTCAATGTCAGTCTCGTTCTCGCCACAATTGTCATTTTAGTTCACGTGAGACTCAAATTTACCATGAATAAAAAGCCGTTTCACACTTCCTGCACAGTTCAAACACATGCAAAATTAAGTTAATAGGATGTAGCTCACCACGTCACTTATTTTATATCTTTATATGTATGGTACAGCTAGGACTAGGGCTTCACTGTGTAAATCGGGGGGGGGGGGGCATTTTGACCTCAGTCCTCATTTAATACAACCGTTGCTACCGTATGTTATATACTTATTGTTGAACATAGTCAATTACGACAATAAGTGAGGTTGTTCTCTGTTTCCTAAAAGCATATATCCCCAAACTTCAAAGTGTACCTCTATTAAATATAACAAATAACAACTTGTACAAATAACTAACTTTGAAACTTTTCCTACGATAATTTCCCTAGCTTATTATGTGATAAGGCACTACCTGTAATAGTGAAAATCGTTTTCTTTGATGTAATCGTATCGGTGTACATATATAATGGAATCACACAATGTGTGTTATGTAATAAATGTATATTTCGATTTCCAATATATACGTGTAATAAGCTGTAGTTTATAGCACACAATTCTGAGACCATTGCATCCGATGTACAATATAGCACACAAGTCTGAGACCATTGCATCCGATGTACAATATGCCACGCCACGACTGAACGAATAACTATAACATCATTTCTATGCGATTGTCTCAGTGACCCTGGGCGATGAATTCCAGTGCTAGTTTGTTTATCTAATCGATTTAGAAATAATACTTAAATGAAATTTGTGTTCGATACCGTCACACATCATTGACTTTGGCAAACTACACACAAAATGAAGGAAACGGTCGTGGTTAGCAGGATTGTATTAGCATTCTCGGTTCTCAAAAGTGTTTATCTAACAGTATAGACTAAAAGAGGAAGTTCAAATAACTATGACGGGAGAGTTGAAGATTGAATTTAATCAGTGTTAGTCTTTAAAGACAAAGTTTTAAAGTTAACATTTCTGAAAAACCTATATTTTCTCGTCGTCTGCTATTGAAGCTTTTTATACATGTAATGACAGAGAGTAAGGAAAAACAAACAAAACAAATCAAATAGATTCCGTACTTCCCCGTACGTGGTGGCAACTGTATTGGGGGTTTAAGTTTGTCGCATTGTAAGAGGGCGGTGGATAATATCTATTCCCGCAGATAGAGTTAGTTACTGCAAAATAAAATGAAGATGAAAACTAATAAGAATAAAATGGGAAAATATATGGGCAAGACATCCTATGAAAATCACTGGTAACTGTATGACCTGAACTCTGACATATCCATTGGACACTCTGAAAACAGCAGAGAATTATACTGAATAGGGCTGACATTTAAGCCTACACCCTCGGTTAAACCCAGTACCAATACATTAGACTGCGACCATTTGGGTCAGGCTAACATAGCTTCGCTCAACTACCAATGAGATAGGGATATTTAAATCCAAGGACACGTCTGCCCAAACAATCTCTATAACACATGAAGTGTAACCTTCAACGTAATCGTGAAACAGTCTTTGATAATGATAGAAAACAGGTTGGCTTTAACCAACATACAATTAAACCAGCACATTTCCCTAAGAGGTAATAATATAACCTACAGAGGTAAGTAATTAAGCCCTAGGCTATTGGCATATAGTCCAGGCAAATAGGTTAAGAAAACAATAACATAAGATAAAAGAATATAAAATAATTATGAGAGTAATCTCAATCCATGCTAAAACACAAGTCAAACTTCCAGAACAACCGTAGGCCAGTTAACAACTTCAAGCCTACACAACTCCACACAGTACATTGGTGTAGCGCACATGGGCGCCGCCATCTTAATTACTAAAAGAGGGCGCTAACCTGAAATCCCGTCAGCGATATATACAATATTTACATAATATTGGGCCAGTAACGAAACAATGAGCCCAGTCTTAAAAACTTTTACTTAACTCATCCTTCGCTGTAAATAAAACAATAGTGTTCATACAACGTTATCCCAAAGTGATCTTAAGGATCTGCTCCACAAAATTAACATAAAATCTACATGATACAAGCCCGATAATAATTGTATTTACGCTGAAAAAGCCCAGCCCATCTGCAGGGTTTATACGAAACACCACGCAGAAACTTACACATGAGGCTATATGGTGAACAATACAAGTTGCACGGTGTATGCACACTTTGAACAGCGAGTGTTTACGAGGCCCCGACCTGCGGGTCTACGAAGAGTTTGCCTAATCTCGCTTTCAAAACTACTTAATTAGAGACGAAAAGTATCAAATACAGTTAAGATAGTATTTACCTCTAACATGGTGACTGATGAACTACCTCCCTCAATAAATAATGGTAATGAGAACAAATAGTAATGTATACAATATGGCTGCCACTGAACGTAACGCAAGGTGATTTCGTAGTGAATAGAATAAAGAGAGAACGAACAGGGCCTACTTAGTGAAACCGCAAGCGCTGAACAAGGGACGCCAAGTCGAACAAAAGTATGCTGGAGAGTACATGCCCATTACGTAAATAGTCGGTAGCTCACTGGGCACTACCTCACATACATATAACAGAACTATGTACTGGATTACTAAAACAGATGTATAGTTGTTAAGACTTCTGTCAACAGGTGATGGCATCGCTTTTACCAATGTATATCAGGCTAGTTAGACATGCCATTCTAACATATTCCTACACTTTAATGTATACCGTTACTGCTTAACCGTGGGATATACATATGAATGTAGAGCTAAGGATTCCGCTTAGTCTAGGAGCCCTATTTAGCTGGAAGTTTCAATAGAGCACTTTTACCGTTCTTCATGAATCTATGGACGTAATATGTGATTCGTGTTAGTCGTTAATTTACTGTAATCATCGACCGAACGATTATAATGGACGACAAATTGGTAGGAGATATACGCGTTGTGTGAAAGCTGTCTTAAAAATAAACTATATGATGATTCAATACTGCCATCATATATTGATGTTTTATTCGCTAAACAACGCAACACACGTAAGTACCATCGACACTACAAATAGTAGTTAGTCGATGCTGTCGATGCTGTGTATGGCTGCAACTTACATACATTCTGCCAGTCTTGGTACCCTAACACGTTGCATAATACCTTACGCTTGACTAGATTTGGGCAATGTGAGCAGTTACACTGCAAGTAATTCGAAATTATGAATCATCCAAACAAAGAGAATATTGTTATCCTTATTGTAATTTGAAAACATTTGGACTATTACTTAGAAATGTTTACTTAATAGTGTAAATTTGGATATTTTTGATATGTTGTCTTGATTTTCTTAAGCTGTTCTCTAGTTCACACCGAAATATATTCTGAAATGTTTTGAATTAAGTTCACTTTGCTATATGGTACAATTTTCTCAGATTGTGCAAATGCGAAAACAATGACCATCAAAATTGTCTCCCAACCTCACAGCAAATATAGTCCGGCCGGACGAAATGTCCTGGGTACAAAATTTCCGCAAATTTGTCATATTATATTTTGTCCCGCATACAATGTTGGTAATTTGACATTAAAAATGCGGCTAAGTTCATGATATCAAATAGTAAAGCAGATGCATACACAATTATATGTTACAGGAAATAAATGAGAAGTTGTGCGATGCTACAAAACAAAAAAATAGAATGTTAAAAAGAAAAAAAGAATTGTTGTGATTGCTGCTATTTTATCCTCCGTACACCTTGAAATCGGCCACTACATTGCGTTCATAGTCATCTTTACAGATGGAGGGATCGCATAAACCCAACTTTCTCCCGAACGGAGAGCGGGTACGGGATAGGGCAGGTAACAGCTACAACAAAAAATGATTATAATTATGAAATTTTTCTTAATGGACAAAAAGTGATTCAAGTTACAACAGATATATGAATAAGGGATCAGGGCATGCATCCCCATACAAAAATGGCACGGTGTATTTTCCGAACAATAGCAATGCTTTTCGAAAAGGGCAGCAATACTTGTATTCTATCAACAATGTCAGTCACTACCTCCCTACCCAACAAACACCTCGTCTGATTCATATATCATCAATTTACAGCCAATACGTTAAGTTTGTTTGGAAGCACGATATCCTCTTCAAAAGAGCTGCAATCATGAAAAAAACAAAAACGAAGCCAATAAAGGAGGAAAGAATAAAACAAATGGGACAGAGCAGGTTGTAATATGCCATACTTTTGTTGTCTTATCATGTTTCTCACACTTTAAATACACCATTCTTGTTGGAATAAGTTTGTTCCAAGAAAGTTAATGAAGTAAAAATCAAACATGAAATTGGATGGTAGTCAAACATAATATTCTGAATCTATATCAGACTTGACAAGAGTGAAAAAAAATATTATACATGGGATAATTCATGAGGAAATTTAAGTGGAATGAAGGATGACTCTCCCTTTGTAGCTCTGAGGCAACCTAAGATAATCTATGCTTTCTAGAACATCCTTCAAGCAGGGAGGTGTTACTTAATTATAATGAGATACTACTGTCAATCTTCTTCAAACAATGTGTACTTGAAACTCTCATAATCCACATGAAGAACATCCTCTTTAGACTTTGGTAAAGACCTCAATAAAACCATGCAGAATTTCCCTATAGAATTCACCCCTTGAACTGCTTTCCACACCCGGGTAATCTTTAAACAGTAGGATTACCCATATAATGCTTTCACATACACTTAATTGTTATATGTTACAATACCTGCATCTTAATGCGACCTTGCACCAACAACATTGAAGAGAAAAATCACATCCACCCAGTGTCTAACAATTTTTATCAGAGGATATTCTGACAAATTACATCAGTGAAGGTACGTTTCTGTATTGTCATTAACCTCCTCTTTTCTAAGGCTGGGCATATCAAGATTATCATAAAATTCCTCGTGTAAGATACAATCAGGTAAACAAAACACGAAAAATGTTTGCAGAAAGAACACTTTTTCAACTATGGCAAGGCTGATATCAATTTATCATAGAGCTTCCTCTAAAATAGCACACTGAAATAAAAAAAAGTTTCTTTTAATACCAATGGATATATCATTAACATTAACATTCAGGTTAAAAACAAATATTTGCATACTCAAAGAGTTAACCTCCATGAGTTAGTTAGCTTGTTTTCCAACTGCAGACTTCTTGTGCTGTAGAAGTAAGAACATGATCAGACCAAACATCCCTGTTGATTCCTTTGAAAGCAAAAATATGTCAATTTTGCATAGGTAACAAAAGGGGATATGAATCTTACATTTCATGATCATTGGAATCACAAAATGACGGTTTTGAATTTTGTTAAGTACATTTTTTTTCAATGTCACTCTAATGTTTGAAATTATTTTTATTGAAAACTAATGTGATGACAGATGGTGGTACAAACAAAGAATTAAATGTAACAATGCAACATTGTTAGGTTAAACCTCAATATCTCGGGCTGGTTGTGGTTGAGTTATTTTTGACAGAAAAACCATTGATGTTCCATGTAGTAATCGTTTATGATAGTGCAAAGCATGTACATGTATGTTTCAAAATTTGTAATTTACTTTTTTTACAAACATGTGATAAAAATCGAATATTAACATAGCTAAGATCACTATCGTTGATGTTGTCAGATGCACCTATAAAACGTTTCAATTGTATGTAATGAAGGATTGAAACATGTTTATGAATTCATATTCCCTAGTCTTGTTAAGACCCTAGAATGTACAGCCTAGTGTACCATTCTTTTTCGCAAAGCTATTTTCTCGTATCTATTTGCTGCACTTCTAAGAGAACGCCCGCAGCAACGCTTCACATTGATACTAGGGTCTTGCACATTTCTCCCAAGCTATTTTATGTTTTCCTTTGATTTTTGGCAGATTTGCTTCGGAAAAGCAGAGAAGCCAATCAGGTTTGCCAATTGGGCCCACTTCCCCCCCCCCCCCAAAAAAAAAGTTTATTCAAGCCCTGCCTTCCGCAGTGAACGATCCCTTGGCCTTAGATTGGTTGTACACTGCTAGACGGTCGCTAGTTAAAGTGCAAGAAATATGATCTCACATGACACGCGATTTTGTAACAATAATATGAATAAAGATTATGTGGTTTGCATAAGTTCACGCACCTCTTTGGTGAAATGTCCAAGACATTTGTATCGCACAGATCCTCGAGCATGTAAAATACAGTGGGCAAGCACATTCGTGGCAGGCAGACACGGACTCTGAATCATGTACAGTTTGCACGCGAGAAAAAGATTATTACAAACGACTTGGCCAAGATTTATTCCACCCAAATTAATTCGGTATATTTAAGTATGGGTGTTAATGAACGGTATTACCAGATAACCGAATTGTTATTATTTAAACAATATCATTTCCCGTTGCAAATATAATCAAGAACGTAAACATGTCGATTCTGTATAGTTTATCGTGTAAAGTGGATACCACATTGGATTGTGTTTAGCGGATCATGTGTAGTGGATCATGTATAGGGGATCGCGTATGATGTATCCTACATGTTGGATCATGTAAAGGGGATCGTATTTAGTTAATAATGTATAGTAGATCATGTGTAGTGGATCATACATATTGGATCATGTATATTGAATCCTGCATATCGGATCCTACACAGTGATTGGTGCATAGTGGACCATGTATATTAGATCGTGTAAAATGGTTCATTTAGAAAATCCAGCATATTGATCCTATATAGTATATTACGCATAGTGCATCACGCATATTAGATCCAGCATAGTGATCATGTAAAGTGAATCATACATAGTTGATCCTGTATATCGGATATTGTATATTGGATCGTACATAGTGAATCTTGTATAGGGAATTGTAAATAGGATCGTGTTAGCAGATCTTGTTTAGTTAATCCAGCATAGTAAGTTTGCAAAATGATCCAGCATAATGGATCGTGCATATTGAATCCAGGATAGTCGATCCTATATATTGGATTTTGAAGAGTTGATCCAACATAGTGGATCCAGCATAGCGATCCAGCAAATTGGATCCAACATAGTGCATCTTGCAAGTGGATCGTGCAAAGTGAATAGTATATAGTGGATCGTTAATAATGGATCGTGCATAGTGGATCGTTAATAATGGATCGTTCATATTGCATAGTGGATAGTGATTGATACATATAGGACCATGTATAGTGTATCAGGTTTTTGGATCGTCATAGAGGATCGTGCATAGTGGATTTGTTAAAGTGGATGCTGTATAGTGGATCCTGAATAGCATCTCGTATATATTGGTTTCACGTATACTATGAAAACATCGGGCCAAAATATTGTTGTGTTGTCAGTGTAATGCAATATGTTATAATGTATGTTCTTTTAACCAAAGTGTTGTTTTCGAAAATGTTGAAGAGAACTTGGAATCTCTCAATACAACCTGATCCTGCTGCCGGTTTTTTCTAAACATATTGTCATTCACTTTCGACACTTACACACACAAAACGCAAACATGTGTTTAACACTCATATCGATGCAGGTGCATTTAGGCAGGGGCAAGTGTTTTTGTTATATCGTAAATTTCGTAATCTAATCTTTTTAAAGATGATAATTTCCCAGTTTAAAACAAGTTAATGTAACAAAAATGGTTTAACAATTTACCTACCAATATTTGGGTCAAGTTGACTTGACGTCATTTTTCACCTACCATCCATTCTATGCATATGGGTTGTTGTCAATGTATATGCAAATTCTTCCAACCCTGACTATATTTTGGTTAGATATCCACCAACCCCAAACGGTGACTTATATCAATTGACTCATTCCTGGCTTAAAATGCTCCTAATGAAGAGATTTAAGATTTGTCACATTCAAAAATGTTAAAGAATTAACTTATATTTCCCAAAAACTTGCGAACGGAATTTTATAGAAAGGTATGTTCTTCACAAATTATGGAATACTTTCATTTGCCAGAAGTTGTACCATACAGTCAACGACATTTTTAAATCAACCACCCTTTTTCATCCTCACCTATGTAGCAGGAGCTTAAAAATCTGCCCCAAGTATGTTTAATGAATGGAAGTTTTCATTAAAATATGCTTTATACCAAGCGTATTGGATTGGAGCAGTTCCAGTTTCACATATAGCAGTACTCAATACCTTAAAACATGGTTAATTCATAGCAGTGCATATATTCCAACAAAACAGGGATTAAAGAACTTTACGTAACAGCTCATTGGATACATACAATGGTCTTGGATGAATTGATTTTGGTTTTACCTATAATATGCAACACTAATAGAGTCACACCCGTGGAAACACATGTAATGCAGAGACATAATGAACTTAGTTAATTTAGTTATTTAGCTTATAGTATTTTACAGATAATTTAACCCATTCGTGACACATGCAATACTGAGGCAGAAACAATTCGAAGCTTCTCTTCCAGAGCTTGATTTATAATATCTTGCGATAGTAACAGTGATTTTAAATGAACGGAATATTCATTGTTTACATCATCAGTGATGACTGGTTTTAGTATTTCACTACCTACATCTAAAGCTTTTTGGTAACAACAATTCTCAACAAAACTGACCATAATTTAGGATGATATGTAAAGAATATATGCTTTTAAAATTATGATCTTGGAGATGGAATCGTGACAAGGGAAACTGTGGTTTCTCTCACTTTGGACTGGTTATTGGTACAATTGGATCAATCGGCTAGTAAAGTCCATTTATTTTACAATAAACTTATCATTAACCATATGATGTAACTGTTCGTGTAGAAACTGTGCTATGAACCTTTTGTTTAGTCCACAAAACCCAAGTAACGATTAAGGTGTGTTCACGCTGCACCACAATACAATAATTGACCTTAAGTTGAGGGAATTATATTTTTTTCCCTGCCAGATTTGACATGTTCATAGTGGCTGTGACTGACTCAAAAATAGCATAATATCGCAATCGTGATTGTCATCATCATTGAATGATTATCATCATTAAATCTTCATAGTCACCGCCATCAACAATACCGTCACCACCATTAACATCAACACCAACATTATTAATTCATTAATATGCTGATTTGTCAAATATATATTTGTTCGATAGTTTATTTCATTTTTATTTTTCAGACAAGATAAGAAGACAAAACCAAACAGAATGGCTAATGCATCTCCCGCTACCGAAAAGTTATCGGACAACACCAAAATGAGTACGTTCTTTCTACTTTCTGATGAATAAATTGTATATAAATTAGCTTCTTTCACGAATCCGATTAGCTTCATACCCGAATCCGTGGTGAACAGACACATTTACATCGTTTTTTTTAGTTTCATCGCTGCCTATTAGGTGGATGACATACTGCAGTTCGTTGGCCTCAGTTGCCAAAGCAACGCATGCAATGGTAAAAGTTAATATATTTCAGCAGCAATTCTCGTGCGTCACCCATGGTGAGGTGACTGATTGTGACCAGAACTCCATATCTTTAGAAGGGGTAAAACGCCCACTGTGTGTGTATGTGGATGTTGATGCGTTAACATTTGCACTTTTTTATCGAAAACTCCTTCAACACGGTTAAGTGGAAATTGATGAGAAGCTGTGTCTTGCAGACCCCAAACGAAAGTTTAGAAATGAAGATATAACTACAAGCGGCTTTATTGAATTGATATAAAGTATTCTTAACTGTTTTCAAGATCGAGGGTGTGAGGGACAAATTAACATTTTTGTTTTGAGTAATACTGTGACAAATTGACGATGGGGACTTGTGTCTCACTGACTCTCAAGCGAAAAGATAAAGTGAAATTGCTGTCTCACCTAAAGGAAATATTTAAAGTAAGCAAACAGGGACCTCCCTTGCCACTGCTGTATCGGAAAGCATTTCACGAATTTATTTGGCATGCCATGGTAACTGAGTTAACTAACTAATTTTAGTAATGTTGTTTTACACAAGACATTTTCTTTAGTTTTATGGTTACTCTCAAACGTCTCTATAACTGTATCATTTCTCATGCGAAATACTTCATATATCAACAGAAAACTCTAGGCCGTATTCCTAAGGTTGTTGATTTCCTTTTCAAATTGAAGTTCTACTTACAAATTGAAAAAAATATCTTTGTAAGAGAAGGGCTATCCTCCGATATCTCTTCAGGATTTAATAGCTATTTTTAGTCAGAAGGTTTTCATTTTCAGTTAGCGTCATGAAAAGAAACAATATTAGAAATGATTGAGTTGTATTGTAATACTGAAGAAATCACTATTTGTATAAAAGTTAATAAAGATATGGGAAAAAATAAAAATAGTAATTTAAAAAGAAATGTTGTGTGTATCATAAACCAAATGGTACCCTTGGGACCTTCTTCAGCAATACATGGCAGTTAATGAAAAGTACAACATGTAACACAATGAAAGTATGACGCTAGATAAGTGTAAGTTGCATGGATGGAATTAGGAACCAAGTAAACCTAACTCTACAGGAAGCAGGTTAAGGAGCAAAGAACGGATTAGATATGTTTGTAGAACTGATAGTTGTTAAGGGGTCTCAAGTCGTTGTTATGGCCTGTGATGCGAGATTCAATGCAAACGATCCAATCGTTTTCTTTACGTTAACGTTCAGTAGTGGATTTGAAGTTCGAGGCAATTAAAATACAGTTTAGGTTTTGGAGAGAATAATTATGAAGAATGACATGTTCGGAAACGGGGTATCTTGCAAAATATCACAAATACATTTTGTTGGGGTTATTAAATCGTAAGCGGAACCGGGAACCTGCTTCCCCTACATTATTGCCCTCTTTACAAAGTACACAGTAGAATATGTAAATAATAATATTATAATCACAAGAGAGGGAAGGGGCACTTAAACTATAGTCAACATTGGGAATTTTAACCTCGGTGATTGGGGTTATATGGGCGCATATATGGCATCGAGGTTTATCGCAAAGGAAATTGCCCGCGGACGTGGAAACTGAGTAAGGGAGTCTGAAGGAAGTGAGTAGAAATGTAATGTTAGGGGATTGACGAAATGCTAGCATGCGATTCTCCTACAGACTGATTGTCTTGGAATACAGCAAATACCTGTTCATCAATGTATCTATAATAATGCGATGGCTTTAGAGATAAAGTGGATAGCATTTCCTGTTCTAATTTGTGCATAAATAAGTTGGCGTAAGATGGTGCCTTGTTAGTGTCCATATCGGTATCATTGACTTAGAGATAATAGTTCCCATTAAAAGAGAAATAATTATTACTTAATATGAAACGTAAAATAGGACCAAGATCATCAGCTAAACTGGGGTTGGTGGAATACTCACGGAGACAAATTTGGCAAGCGATAATTCCCTCATTATGAAGGATATTGATATTCAAAGAGGATACGTTCATATGTACAAGCAAGGAATGAATCGGTTACGCCTGAATATTATTAAGGATTCTGAAAAAATGTGTAGTGTCTTCTATATAAGAAGGAATATGGTTTAATACAGGATTGGGTATGGAGTATATGTATCCTGAAAGATGCTCGATAAGAGTACCAATTCCTTAAATAATAGGTCGGCAAGGAGGGAATAGATTGAGTGCCCTGGCTAGTTTACAATTGTCTGAACGGCGGATTTTCTCAGGGTCAGAAGGGGTCACTCCGGGTAGTGCTTGGTGAGCGTCGGCTATCAATTTAAAGTTTGTGGACTTTACGCAAAGTGTAGAATGTTCCGAAAATGTTCTAATACCTTGGTCGCTACATGTTCCGGTACCGACTGAAATAACTCGTCAATTTTGGGTTAGAAAAATTTGGAGTAAAGAAGAATTTTCCAATCATAGTCAGTCAAGACCGTTCACATGTCGTAAAATTATCTTTACAGATTTTGGCAGGTTTAAGGTACGACTAGCCGAGCTCCTCACAACTAAAATCATACTCAGTCTTGCAACGTTCTTCATGTTTCCTCCTGCTAAGATTGACGAGTTACGACATGCGAAAAACAGCCCCGGGCAACTTATGGTCTCCTTAATGGAAGAAAGGGGTCAAATAAAGCCTAATGACATCTCACCCTTGGTAACTGCTCTTGATAAATTGGGACTTCATGGTTTACTGAGCACCCTGCATAGTATTTTCCCTGGATCCGAAGGTAAGGTGTAGTGCGATATATATCTGACTAGGGACTGACACATAAACGACCAAACAAATGACGGAATACAATGCCTGCATGTAGGGTTAAACGTAGGCTAGTCTGTTTTATTATTAAAACTCCAATAATGTGTTAACAACTAAATATTTCTCATTATTACCGAGTCATTGTCAAACACAAGACAAAAAAAAAACGACTGATATA
>JAIPMN010051394.1:0-19427 GCA_020650975.1 Apostichopus californicus
CTTTATTTATTATTATTTTTTTTTTATATATGGTTGCTACAGCCCTATTTTCCTTATTCATTGGCAAACCAAATTTCATTACGGATGCGGTCCGTCTAGCTATTCATTTCGAAAAAAAAGTAAAAACTACTTTCAGTCATATATAGTAAAAAATTGTGACACGGTTAGACAGGCGCCTTGCGAGGGATTTGCCAAGGGAGGGGCGAAGCTTGTAGGCAAACTATCTAAGCGTAGCGCCACCATAGGTTGGCGTGAAGCGCAAAAGAAAATTTTGGCAGAAAATGCCTCCCAGATCGCTGGAAATGGCACTTCCCAGGCCTTGTAAGTTGCATCTAAGCATTTTCTAGTTTGAAATTACTAGCGATATAAAAAAAAATACAAAAAAAATATGCTAAAAAAAAACTATGCCACCAAATATTGGGGGGGATATTAGATACTATATCCCCCCACCTAAAATATTGGGGGGGACATGTCCCCCGTCCCCCCCCATGATCGCCGCCCATGCACGTTTGCTGGTTTTGTAAAAACTGTCAATACTCTACTACTACAAGGGGCTGTCAGCATTACTGCCATATATTTCGTAAAAATCTGCCGAATTATGATATTGTTCACTAAAGGCCTATTTGATTGATATTCCAGCCAAATATGCTTGCTAAAATAGCTATTTTCTACGTCAAAATGGGTCACATTTGGCAGACTTGGTTAAAGCCTATTTAAAATCCGGATATAGTAGGCAATATTATAAATCCTCCCGGACGCCAATATAAAGAGGATATGTCCGGGGATATAACCCCCTTTAATTTAATATTCATTTACTCACAACCAGTTTCGCGAATCTAATCACTTGTATTTTTCATTGATTGCAGCCTCAATCACATCAATTTGAAGAATCCCAACTGTTAAAACAACAAAACAAAGTGTTACCATGTCGATTAACGAACATCGTTTTTATGCCTGGTTTTTTTCGTTGTGCCAGATATGTTAGGACCCACAAGAGTATGTGTAAGCACAAAATAAACTTGTGTAAATTGCCTTCGGAATCTTGTTGATAAAATTCTGAACAAAACATGGAAAAGGTTTCTTATTGAACTACAAGCACCCCTCCACCCCACTGGGGCGGAATTTAGTCCAAAAAGCATGCAAAATGTTACATAATCATGTTTGATGTAGCTTAAATTACATGTACATACAATGAGAAAAGTATTTCACAAGACCAAACTGAGTGTGTTTATTTATTTATATTTTTTTAATATTTCCATCTCATAGCCAGCAAGAGCAATTAACATTACCAGTTTGCACAGAAGCAGTTTATGTTATGAGATAAATATGATAGAAATGCAATACAATGCAATCGTATTGTTTTATTGAATATTGGAAATAAAACAATGGAATAATTCCTAGTAATGGTTGTCTATATTTAAACAATCCTTTTTAATTAATACTAGCTATGATTCTGGTGGGAATCAAACTTGAAACCCCTCAAGTTCTTTGAAACTGCATGATATTGTTGAGAGTTTGTGAGAACCGGGCTGATAATCAAATATGCTGAACTACCACAGAGATGTCCATTATTATTCAAAAGTTCACAAACAGGCAATTAGTGGCAAAGATAAATGTCTTTAGTCTTTATCCGATTTTTCGTTGTCATCCTCACCATCGTAGTAATTGTCATCTTAAAGTTCAGCGACTAAAAAAATCATGCAAATTGCATATCAACGTTACATAACTATGATTATTATTACATTTTAATACCTATATCATTATCCTATTGCAAGGAAACGATCATAATTTAAATTAAATTATTATTTCTGATCTGGAATTATTTTACATCTTAACGTCATATCACTATAGTGTACCATCTTTCAGTGTTTTCTTATAATCTTAATCCATCTTTGTTTGTTTGTTACTGATACAGTTATGTATGTTCTCTTAAATCAATATGAAGACAGTTTTCATAAGTAATATCCAAATTTGCTGCTGTTAGCACTTTAGGAATAGTACTTGGTAACATGAACTTAAGACTCATCCCTTTCGAAATGTATGTGATTCAATTACCATAGCAACAGACATTAATTCCGACAAATCTTTTGCCATCAAATTAGAGACATGAAAAAAGCCTGGTTGTTACATCACTGAGTATGTTAGCCCTATACTCCTAGAGTTATTACTTGTTTCCACGGCAACGAATGGAGAAGATTATCAGCTTCTTCTCTGGCCGAGTCTTGCTTGTCTTAAGTGTTATAGCAATTGTAAGAGAATATTAATTTGTAATTCACATGGTTTTAATATTGTGTATTATAAATAGCCAATCATGGTGCTGCTTGTTTTGCTCAACCTACAATTTTTGAGTTTTCAGGTAACATCCATATAAACATACCAAATAACACATAAACCATACGTAGGCTATACCATACATTGGCTGGGTAAATACACTGTTCACCATTCTTCATCTAAAGAACATGGGGCAAAGCAAATAAATATGCATATCCTCTTAGTTTTATGCCAAATAATGGCAAGAATATTCAATTCAGTTCCCATAAAAGTAGTAAAACTCTACTGCAGGTTGCCCTTTGAGAATCCTAACTTATTCGTAGGTCTCATTTACTCTTTAGTGACTATCATTGGCTTAAAATCTTTAGTAACTTCATACTGTTAGGATACACAGCCTAGCCATATGTGAAGAAATCCTCTATCCAGGTATCCCAATACATTTAAGCACTTCCATCTCCATGGGATTAAGATGTTTCTGAAATTCCGAATGATATGGGTGACGAGATAACTCCTGCAGGAAATGGGTCAAGTAGGCCTGCATGGAAATCATAACGGAGACTTTAATATCAAGAAAACCATATTAACCCTCACGGTCTCTTTTTAAAGAAACCCCAAACCAGGGGATTGCCAGTTACAAATAAAAAGATTCAAATGAAAGAAACTCTACCAGAACAGATTTCCTTTATTTCGGGCTTTGAGTTATCTTGATGCAATGGTTGTGTTATCTCAAGATATAATACATTATATGATTATTCATTCAGCTATTTTTTAAACAAATACCAGCATGCACCACAGCAACTGTAATTGATGATTGAGGGAATAAATCATTATTTTATATAGTACAGTGTAAATGTTTGCCTGCACTGTATGTGTTAGATGTTCAACCCTCATGTTCCATCCTACTGTTCACTTCTACTGAATGCTTACCGTGGCCTATACCTATTAGTAATATTATAACAGATAGCTTTGCAACATTTGACCAAAAAAACTGCAACAAACTTGGCGAAAGATAGGAGAATATCCCCCAATTATTGCTTACCTGAACGTCCAGCTCAAAAAGAGGATCTTGAAGGGCATCTGGATCATCATCTTCCTCATCCTCCAATCCAGCAAAGTCATAACCTTAAAGAAAACAACTTACAGTAAATAAACGTACATACATACATTCACGCATACATACATCCACACATATACATAAGCGTACTTACATCCACACACATATACATAGGGGTACTTTACATGCAGCTGTTTCCCACAGCGTTCAAGGTGCTGCACTCCTGCAGGGGGGTGGGCCCAACCTTAGTAACCAATGACTGTTTACTTCTGCATTGAGATTTATGCATATCAATATATCAAAGCATGGCACCAGAACTGATTTGAACAGAACCAGGCTCTTGTATTATTTAGCACTGAGCCGGGTTATCTCGCCAAACTTTCAGAGTTTTAAAGGGTCGTAGTGTGCCTAGCTGAAGTTTTAACTGAGTTTTGTGCTACTGTAGGAGACTGAAGTCACATGATGGTATCTACAAGATTGTGATTAGCCACAGTGTGCAATTTAGAAATACAAGTTGGCTAATGCACAAACAGAAAGTTGATTTACACAATGTGATACCTGGATATTCCGATGCTAATGCAAATTCTGGTAACTGTAGTCCGTTGTCATTGGAAACTTCATCCTCATCTTCGATATCATCATCATCTTCATCTTCCCAGCCGTCATCCTGCATGAAACACAAATTGAGGGCCGGATCAACGAATGATCAAATTTATCAAAATTAAAAATTCTACAGACCAATGTACTGTAATCCATCTATGCTGTTGGGAGCAACAGGGACACTTTTTGGGAAGACAATACATATGGCATTTCAACTCCATATATTGCTGCTAATTGGTTGTTTGGTGACTTGAACTTGCCACATAATCTCTCGTTCATTACCACAGGAAATTGCTCATAGTGATAGGTCAGAATGTCATTATGGTAATTAGCTCACTTTCCTCCTTATCGTATTGAAGATGTGACACGATTGAAATGTTCACGCAGCTGTCAAAGCACTCTGAGTTCAAGGCTTGTCACTTAAACATAATTTTCTATACACTAACAGTGTATGTTTCATTCAGGATATCTGTCAAGTCAACTTCCAGGTATTAATTTAGTTTCAATAACAACATAAAAATAATAATTACCTCAAGATCTCCAGCAGATGCTTGTTTTGAGGTTGTCGTTTCCATGGCGATTGACAGGTCGTTGATTAGTAGCTTGTATATCTTGACAGCTATTGGTATCATCGTCCAATGCTCAGGCACTAAGAGTAAGACCGGAAGAGACAGCAGTTTAACTGACCGTTTTAAACATGAACTTCACATGTTAGCTTTTAGCTTCTCCATGTTGTAGAAAAAGTGAAAACTGCACAGATAGATTTAATCTGCATTTCTAAGAGATTAAAAGACTAAAAACTGGACCAAAGTTAACGACCATCAGATTAATGTAATTTTGTACAGTAGTAATGAACTGTACATTACAGTTGGATAACAACAATTTAGTGTTACCCTTTTCCTCTTTTTTTCTCTCTTATAATTTCAAAATTCAAACTTTTGGTTCACCCTAGCTAAACAATGTTGAAACCTACGTGACATTTCTACATGAGAATGTACCTTTAAATGGCAGACTACTGCTATTGTTTTCTTTCATATTTCTGCTATTGTTATTGTTATTGCTATTGTTTTCTTTTATATTTCTGAGCATTGTCATATTTTGTCACAGATATACAAGGCAAAACAAAGAGATGCAAGACAAACTCACTGTTGGCAGCTTTTGACCTTGTTCTGATTCCTTCGTTCTCGTTGAAAACCTGATCACCTTTGACCTCAATACCATCCAACCTGTTATCACTCGTTGCAATACTGTGTTGTAGGAGTTTGGAAAGGGCTGTTATACTGCACGGAACAAATTATGAGAAAGGAATAAGACCTGACACAACTCAATAACAAATATATTCACTTCTCTGGCCACATAAAATTCCCTCAGCAGCTGCAAAGTTTTGTTTTTCTCCGGCTTCCGACTGCCATCCCTAGCAAAGAAGCGGCTAAATGGTTATTGCCATCAATTAAATTAAGACAAGATGGCTCAGTTGTTAGAGCACTGGACTTGAAATCGTCAAGTCACAAAAATTGTGACTTTCCTTTCCCTAAAACTTTGAAGTACAAACACTACTTCAAACCAGATAATAATATAAGAACATTAAGTTCTGTGATATATAACAACAATTCGGTTTACTCTTAATACCTTTGAAGGAAAAAGAATGATGGGAAAATTGAAGAGGACAGAAATAAAATCGAAAATCGGAACATAGTGTTCTGTCCTGAAGAGACTACTCCTACGGTATTGATTGTCCAGGATAGAAGAGATTGTGTAGAGAGGTTTTCAGTCAATGTGCATAATTAATCAGGCCATCTTTTCATTCTTGTTTTTTCAGCACTCACATGCATACATCTGCATATCCGTTTAATATCACTCGGACTGTACCATTTACAGTATAGGTCATAATTATGTATATTAAAGGCATTGAAGACTCGCCCCAAACTGCGTGCTGCGCTCTGAAAAAGTTAACTTTCCGTTGCTTGCAAATGATGTGTTCTTCTTGTCGCTACAAAATGCAGACAGTAATGAAACGTGATACCTTGTTATCTTTTATCTAGACCTGAGATGTCCATCGCTGCTATATACACTGTGTTGTGAGTATTGACCGTAGCTGTATGTATTGACTGTACACTAGTGTCTAATTACCGACGGTAGCAAGCTCTGTGTGTATTTTCTGGGATCGATGGTGTTGTCTAACACTTCTGTTACACCTCATTCGAAACTAGGTCAGATTACCGGCATGAGACGATTCTTTGTGCGCGAGTCTTCACACCCTTTAAGTGACATGACAGGGTAGGCTTACCTGACTTTGCTATCGTAAGCTCCGTAAAAGATAACATGTCTGGATACCCACTCCACAAGAACAAACTCTAAGGCTGGCTTCCCCGTCGGTCCAGGAACGCTGTAGAGGAATTCCAAGACTGCACTGATTTGGGAGTGCATAAGGTGAGCATACACCATGATGAGGGACTAAGGAGAGATAGGTATAAGAATGTAAAATCGTATTATTAATAAATGAGATAAGTAATGCATGGACATTAGAAAATGGAATGATAGTTGAATAGCATTACTGTTTCTTTTATAACCAATCTCTTTCTAGCATATGTACATGGTTATTCTGTTTTAGCTGAGGGTTCGTTTCCACGGACATGGACATGGAGTTGAAAACCAATGTAGAGTGTGATGATCATGGATTAATTCCATCATATATCAAGTAGGCTCTTCTTCCAGACATATTCAGAGAATAACAGCAATTAAACAGAGGTTCTTTATCTTCACATTATTTTTGTTTGAACATTAGGAGAAAATCAATTTCCAATACTTGGGTTTGACATTGTATAAACTACATGTTGCGAAAGGATCTAACATACAAAGACCTTGCGCCCACCTCTAGCCCATAAACTACATGCTGCGAGAGTATTTACCATACAAATCCTTGCGCCCACGTCTAGCCCATAAACCACATGCTGCGAGAGGATTTACCATACAAAGACCTTACACCCAACTCTAGCCTATTAACTACATGCTGTGAGAGGATTTACCACACAAAGACCTTGCACCAACCTCTAGCCCATAAACTACATGCTGCGAGAGGATTTACCATACAAAGACCTTGCGCCCACCTCTAGCCCATAAACTACATGCTGCGAGAGGATCTACCATACAAAGACCTTGCACCCACGTCTAGCCCAGAAACTACATGCTGCGAGAGGATTTACCATACAAAGATCTTGCACCCACCTCTAGCCCATAAACTACGTGCTGCGAGAGGTGTTTACCATACAAAGACCTTGCGCCCACCTCTATCCATAAACTAGTTGCTGCAAGAGGATTTACCATACAAAGACCTTGCGCCCACCTCTAGCCCATAAACTACATGCTGCGAGAGGATTTACCATACAAAGACCTTGTGCCCACCTCTAGCCCATAAACTACATGCTGCAAGAGGATTTACCATACAAAGACCTTGCCAATCCTTACCTGCATCACGCTCATTGTCTCTGACTGCTGCATCTTACTCAACACCATCCTCAGCATCATCTCAATGTCCTCTCCGAGTACACTTCCAGCCTTGGAGATCAAAATGGCCACCAATCTCCCAATAAATGCAGCAGCGTACTCTGGATTTGAGGGATCTAGCAGCTTTGAAATCACCTGTACTGTGTACTTGAGTCCGCCGTTACCGGATCCATCTTTCCAGTTCGCTAGCTGATCGTAAGAGACTGATATGAAGGCCCTGACACACTCACCACCGCTCTGAGGTTAAACACAGATATAATCACATTGTGAATCATGAAGTTTTGAAACAGTTCTCTTGAACTAAATAAACTTGGCTAAGATCCTTATTGCAGCCATATTTGTTGATGGTGCTTCAAGCTGTATGACTGTAATGTTAGTTTCTATTAAAATGGCTGCTAAACTTGTACTTAACTGAGCTACATATTTTTGCACTTCATATAATTCAAAGAAGGCTGCCTAATCTAATGAAGGTATGTGTGTGAAGACGCTCTCCCGTCCATTTGTCAGAGTAAACCTGGGACATGGAGACTGCGTCATCAATCGGGCTCCTTTCTTATCAATATGATATCTAAAATGTTACCATCTTTGACACAGATCTTACCTGCATGACTGCATTGTCGTCTGAATTCATGACACAATGTACAACAACAGGGAAGGCATCGTTGAGGAAAGCATCGGGAAGAGGCACAGGATTGCATCTGATGGTGGTGCATATAACATCCAAGGCGGCCTATCATGAAAGAGATGTAAATGGAAAGAGGGCCTTGAGATCAGTCTTGTTTGTAAGCAGAAAATTTATCATCAAGAATTTACAGACTGGAAGAGCAGATCTATTCAATATGGACCATTCATCGATGCATCAATTAGTTTTTCTCATTTTGACTAGTACTAAATCATTCCGTTACAAACACGATCTTGTTTTCATTAGCAAAGTTTTTTTTTAAAGTGTAGTCCAGACATCAGATCCTATCATGAATGCACTTGTGAATTTGTTTTCTTCATGGGAGGAATTTGAGCTTTAATCCCAATTCTCCTACTCTCCTTAGGTCCTCAGTTCGAGTCACTCCAAGATTAATGTATGTCGTCCAGTTACGGAGTTATTGACAATTCATAATTATGAACGTTAAATATGAATCTAAGAGACTGACTTCAGTCAGCTTGCGGCTTTGATAAGCCAATGATGGCTTCTTCGCGAGTTACTGCTTGCAGGAGGATCTAAATGCTTTACTATGCAGTATGTTTACTTATATCTATTTTCTTTGTATTCATTTCTGTGGAGGTTTCATACTCAGTAACATTTTCACCCACTGCCCTGATGTCACTTACAGACTGCAGACCCATTGGAACTTTGTCTGGTGTGGATCTCAGAATACTGATTAAGGTCGGTAGCAGTCTCGCTTGGATCTGGTCTCGGCAACCGCTGGTGGAAGTTAGTTCGCGGAGAATATCTTGAGTCAATGATGCAATCAAGGGATCTGGAATTCAAGAATAGATCAACCAAACAAACAAAATATTATTATCATATCGTAACAATGTAAATCTTACAGAAGTTTAGTTCAGAGGCTGAAAGCGATAGACCATGACCATCCCCAGAGAAGTTAATGACGCAGAATACAGTTACATTTCCAAGCTATTTATTGAAGAAAAATCACCTACTTAAGATAGAGCCTGTGAACGTAAACCAAACGACTTTACTGATCCTCTCTCAAACCCCAATCCCCTTAAATCGAGACTGTATAAACCATGATGAGATCACAAATGATGTCACGTGAGTGTCAAGTGATTATCACTTGTCCTTTGGAAATTCCATGCAAAATAACCAGTGTTTGAAAGACATGTTTGTATGATTTCCTATATGTAACCATCTTATATCAAATACACAATCCAAAGTAACATGTTTGTTGTTAACAAGTCAGGAATTAAATGAATTCTCTTTTCTCATGTTTCCTCACAACCTGCCAAATATATATAACAAATTCTACTTTTGTTCAAAGTACCTTGTAGTTTTTAAGCAGAAACTCATTTGAAATGTAGTACGCTGCAATAACAGAGGAGAGCTACCACATGAGCAAAACCTTCTTAACGGTTTACGTTATCTCTGCTAAAACAGTAATTGAATAGCTAACACTATTTCTGTTTTTCTCTAGTGTATTATGCTCGGTGTAAGAATCTACAGCTCAAATGCAACCAGCTAATTTAAACGGCATGAAAAGAAAAGTAACTATTCCACAGAACGGATTGGATAATCTTACCATCACTATACTTCAGGAAAAGAGCTATCGAAAGAGGCCCAACTTTAGGTTCAACAGTTGCAGTGAAATTCTCATCAATCTAGAAAATCAACGGTAAAAAATTGTAATCGAAAACATACTTTCATCAACAATGCATTCGTGGCAACTCTATACACACAGACAGCTTTAGTCTAGATACTCGTTATGGCAAACCTCTGGCAATTTTAACGAGTTCAACTGTGACAAAGAAAAAGTAACTTGAAAAGTGCTATTAACTTTGTCCAAGTGTTTTTTCTCTTTTGCAAAACTGAAGTCAAATAATGATGTATAGTTGCAAAGCTTACATCCAAAATCATCACTTTCCACTAAAACTGTTTCTGCTTTGGCTTAAAGCTTTATATATCAGCTCTACTGCTAAACTTGCGTCTAATATGAAAAAGAATCTTTCTTTTTACTTGTTATTTTAATATTGAAACAAAGGAGTAGCTCTTTGGAGGTGATTCGAGTAAAGTTCAGATACGATTCCATTCTCTACAGTTGATTGTGCCTCGATAGGAACCGAAACGACACCATTAGTAGTGACGATACTTCTACTACTTCTACAGAAACAGGCCAGAGTTGCATAAATTTCAGATCAAATTACAGATGTGTTTGTTATTAACAGACTTGAAATGCTAAATATTTAATAGTTAGGTAATGAGTACAACTTGCCAGTTCAAAACTCTGAAAGGGGCAACAAGTAACCTCACCATATACCAAAATATCATCGACTCCAGTAGGAAAGAACCAAGCAGCAAAGAGATATTGCCCTGCCCCCCCCCCACATACACCCCAACCCCTTTCCTTCTAATCTTCCTCTTTGACACCCACTGATATTATTGTTAGAATATCAAAATCTCAAAGTAACGGATGATCCAAAGTACAACAATATATGAGAGGAATTCTTACTCAAATAGTCCTTATCAACACTAGGCAAAAAAAAGAAACACTGTATACAAACTTACTGTTAAGACAATAGTCCTTATCAACACTAGGAAAAAAAGAAACACTGTATGCAAACTTACTGTTAAGACTACTCCAATTGTTTCTAAAACCAGTGCTAGAATGTCTTGGCCATACTGGGTGGCCAGTTGTACCAGACCGATAAGGATTGGCTCCAAGAAGGGTAAAAGAATCGAAGTGCTTTCAGACACTTTCAGCTGCTCACAGAAACCAAACACCGCCCTCACGGCGGATATCCTCACCGATGGGGGTTGTGTGTCTAATAAACCTGCGACTGAAGCCTCTAAAAATCTAGTAAAAGAAATACGTACACGGTTAATATCACATCCACGAACAACCCTTCAAAATGAGTTTTCCATCTGTTCAGTTTTTTACTGTCGTCAGAACATTCAGCTATCAAACGACCAGAAGGTCTGAACACCACAAACTTTAAATGAACAAATAAAATATAAATAACTAAACATAGAACAGATGCAAAGAGGTCAATCAGATTCTGAATATTTATCTCCTTGGAGATTTAAAACAAACCCTAAATCACAAATTTAGCAGAGCAGAATCATGGTTCACTGAGAGACCTTTCATACAACACTCAGGGTTTGATGTACAAACTTTTACAACTGATATTAAAAATTACAAATAATTTATACAAACTTCTGTAGCATTTTGTTATGAACAACGAGATGAATTTTATGTTCCTCAAAGTTGAACTACCAATTTCAGGTTGTTATTCTAAAGGCTTGAACTTACTGATGAACTAGTTCTGGACTCATTGCCTGTGAGAAACGACTGGCTGTCCACAGGGCCCTTCCACATAGAAAGGGTGACACTGAAGAGGAAAAGAGAATGGACACAGAAGGTTGTACCACAAAGGTATAAAAGCTTCCAACTTAAAGCAAATTCGGGAGTCTGCGATTAAAAATTTACTTGGTATAGAGAATTGCAAAATGATACTCATTGGGTCAAATTTTTAGCTTGCAATTTTTATAGCTTGTTCTGTTGCTGGGACATTAAATACTGACATTTAATACTTCTAACTGGATAAAGTGCATTCTGCATTTTGTTTTACATCATCACTGATAACTAAATGCATGTTACTGACCTTAAGGTTATTAAGGTTGCCAATATGCAGCCCAAAAATTTGCGTAGCTGGTATTCTTTGAGTAAAAAACCTTGGCGTCCATTTTGTGGTATGGTTGTCAGGAGATTCACATACAAGATGTAGTTTATCTTATTTATTTATTTATATCAATATCACTATTTATACTTATACTAATATCTATGTTATTAAAAGAGATGCCCTACCTCCACTTTTTAGGTCATTCAGTACTACCGTTGTTAAAAACGACTGGACATCAAAGGCTAACTTGCCCTTGGATGCTTTGTCGATGATAAGACTCTTGACTGACCCAACTGCAAGCATACAGGATTCATGCACCTTCCACCTGTTCAAAGGAAGATATCTCCACTGGTACTTTACCACATATTAAAATGTCTAAGATAATAATATAGTCTTTGACTCAGAAAACTCCACATTGAGACATTTTGGCACTATCCAGGTGTAAAATGTTCCCACATTTCAAAATGAAGAATTAGAAGGATTGCACTAAGACATGTTTCTATCATTCACAGCTTTGGAAGATCATGTGTAAGACAGATAAATAGCATGAACCAACTTTCTTGCACCATTTTGGGAGATATCACAAAGTGAACGTTCCTTTACACACAAGTGTGAAGACTTGATTCAAGTCTAAAACATGACCTCATAGCACCACATGTGCTTCATGTCTTTTACATTTTCCTCTATTTTATAACACTCTTTATTTTCTATCATGAAGCATCTAACATATAGAAGCTTTCTAACATGACCTTATGATGACAGCGGTCGCAGTGTCAACACTGTTAACATTCTACCTACATTGTACCTCGGAAAATATTGAAAAGAAAAACCAAAGAAAAAGGTTTCAGATCCTAGTGGCACTATGACATCCCAGATTTATAACATGACAGCTGCTAAATGTTTGACTAGGATACCTACCAAACAGAGTAAAATTTTTCTTAGCTGTTTGAGGTTCATTATATCTTGTCATACAAGCTAAAGATGTTTCTTTTTGTGACTCCATTAGTAATTACACCATTACAATAGCATGGTTTCAAATCATGGTAAATAAACAACTTTTTAGTGAAGTTACGTTCCATCTTACCAGTGTTTACTGTTTGTACTCCTGGATTCATCGATGTGTTTATTGAGAATAGTCACAAGGGCAGGTGCTGAGACTTGTGGGAATTCACTCGCAATTGTCTGGCAAGAGAAGCAAACAGATTTCTTAAATTCTTAAAATATTATTTCAACATAAACTTCAATATTACAGATCAGGGATTTTGCAAGAATGACTGACTACAAAAGTACGATATCCGATGTAGGATCATCCATTTGTTAAAAGCTCCCACCGAATTAAAGAGCTTTCTTGGAGGACAATTTTTTCACTTTACTAAATATATTTAATAGTTTTTGATAGGTCCATTGCTTTAGACCATCCCGTGAATGGGTCATGGGCTCGAGCACTGTTGATATCAGAACAGATGAAAACAATACCAAACTGCGCTTCCATTGTCTTAGGTTCGTTTTAATTATTATACAGACATCAAAACAAAAACGTGTAACTGAGTTTTGAGTGGGTGATTGCATTAAACTGGTGAACAAACAATTCTCAACAGGAAACCTTGTTTTTGAGATACTCACATTTAAAATATTTGACGATGTGATAGACATTTACAAAGAGTATTTCTAGTTTTCTTACCAGTAAGAGGTCTTGCGATGATATTCTAACACTATAAGAGAATGTATCATCGTCTTCATCTTCAACAAACTGATTAGGATCAGAAGTCCAAAGACTGACCTGTAAATTGAAGAAAACAATTGCATGATCAACCAACCAACCAACCAACATTTGAACCAATCAACCAAATCAATTTATCAACCAATCCATTCAACCACTCAATTTAATCAACCAACCTTAAATCAATAATCCAATCGATAATTTAATCAATTAATTATTATAGTCATACAAAACTCTTTTAGAAAATACTCTCCTTCCCACAACAAGTCACAGCATTGAAGATGATTTGTTCTGACCAGAACCAAAAAAATAAACTGTGTGGTTTTCCTTCTTTAAGTACTACTTACTTAATATCCATTAAGACCCCAAAAAATTACCTTAATTCAAGGTTTATGAAGAAAAAATTGTACAAATTAAAGGCAAGTTGTGTGATAAACAACTCTGCTCACAATGTCTCACCTGACCCCTCCACCTCGGTTCCCATCTAGCAACCAAGGTCAAAGGTCAAAACACTACACATGCAAATTTACAATATTCTTATTATTCTAACTATGGGCATTGAATACTCCAGACATTTTGATTAATTTTGCAATTAGTGACTTGTGCTTATTCTCACCTGTTCTTCTGTTATTTGCATGTATAATACAACATAATACAAAATATCTGCACAGTGTTTCTTCACGATAGCTCTGTTCTTGTTCGTCTCTGTTAAAGCGTGGATGAAGTCGAATATGCTGAACACTAAATTCTCAAATCCAAGGACTTCGCCTAAGTGGAGAGAAAACATAGAAAGACTTTTGGATCACAATTAGATCCGCGAAAAAAAAATGGTTCTTGATTACAAAAGCAAGTAATGAAATAAGGTCTTACTTTCAAAATCATTTGCATAAAATTTGCATATAATTAATCAAACTTGCACAACCCTAGGCACATTGCACCAGATCCAATCAATTATCACTCATGTACTACAAGGATGTTCCGAGCACTGTTGAAACCTGCTTGCTTAAAGTTTCGCACAAATTTTCTGTATTACAGCAACAACTTCAACTGTCCATGTGTAAGAAAACCATAAGGTAAGAACAGATATGCAAATTTCACCAGTATGCTCAGAACATCATCCCCTTTCATCAGTCAAATATAAACCACATGATGACAATGACAGCTAGCTTCCACCTACACATGCAAATTATTTAGACTAGTTCTCAGCCTGTTGGGATAATTTTCTAAAGCAAGTACCAAAGTACACCGGTCTTTCATGTCTGACTTTGGTAGTTCCAATACTTTGTTTTCTAATAGAAACCGAGGAAATTCATAACTAACTTACTGTCAGTAGTAACGCTTTAATGCTAGACATGTAAGTAAGGTATATATCTCACAAGAAATTGTCCCAACTAGGATGTACATCTTTTGGTACTGATATCTGTGTCATATTAGAAACAGACGGTTGAATAGATAACACCAAGACGAGCACTATCTCGTGTGCTCATGCAGTACTTCTGCATAGGATATCTTGTCATAAACAAAGCCAGCTGCTTTTAAGACGTAAAACTTGTCACTAACCGTCAGAGTCGATTGCATTATCAGCCTCTTCTATGTTATTAATCGCTGTTTTAACGTATGTATCGGCACAGTCCGTCAGACATTTCCATATCGCAGGTAGGGTCTCTGTCATGAACTTTGACATTTGACCCGGAAAGGTCTTCACCAACGTAGTTATAGCCTGGAATAGAAAAACACCAAAGAACAATATTGCTTGTACTCCAACAGAGCTTCTGCTAAACCAATACTACTGCTAAAAGGAACTTCTTGCCTTTGTGCAAAACCTGGGTCATAAAACATTACATTACGCTTCTTCACTAAGCATAATTAAAGTAAATGTACGATCACATCTCATTATCGTATTAGTGACTTGGTGCAAGTTTCTGGTCTAAATTTCTAGTCCGAGCTGGTCTAGCTGGTAACAACTCCTATTGTAGCTTGTTTCAGCCCTGACTTGTTTATGTACACCAGGCTAGGCTATGTACAAATCCTGTAACAAAATTGCAGCTATAGGCCAAAGGCTGATGTCTGATTTGAAACTAGATTTTCTCCAGCTTCTAAACATCTTTTGCGAGACTAAAATGCAACAAACTATAAATTTGGTGACTATAAATCAAGTGTATTCAAAGGAGAGAAAAGATGCAAAAAACAGTAAATAAAGCAACCAAGCACTTCACTTTCAATTCTATAATGTTTACAATGGCTTGCACATGAAATGGATAAAATAACATTTTTAGTTCCTTAATTTTAAAATAAACAAATGTTTGTAATTACTTCCCCTTTTTGATAAGTATCACTTGAAAAGATACAACAAGATAAATTTCTTTTGTGTGATAGATAACTTGCAGAGTCGACACGGTTTGTATACTTTTGACCTGTTGTTTCAGTTTCAATCAGGATACAGCAATTAACTTTCGCATCATTTGACTATAACTTTGGTCTCAAAAATGGCGGGCATTAGACTCTCTAGATATAACAAATCATGAAACGAAAGTCGGCTAATGTAAATAGGAAGTATACTTTCCGTTCCGCAAGTTTCATTAGTTTTACAAAACAACAGCATTTGGAGATGCATGGGATAGCTCTACAGGCAATCGGCGTGCATTCTTAATTGAGACGTGCATTCTTAATTGAGAGGCAGTTAACAGTGCCGTACCAGATGTAGAGTTATTTCAATGTAGAAAACTGTGCAGGCAGTCTTGCAATACCTTACAAACACAGGTTGACATGGTCTGTTCAGGTCGATTTAGGAGTAATCTGTTTTGTTATTGAATGAACAGCATCAGTAATATTTAAATACAAATGGCTAATACTGCCAGGATTACACAATGCCAATTTTGTTGTTCATACAAATATGTCTAATACAAAAGGTTTTCCTTACATTTTTGCGATTAAAAATCATGCATATGTGATTGAGTACATTCAATTTACTATCCTCTTCAGGTCGTCTAAATGATGTATGGCATAAAAATCCTCTCTTGTTGCTAGGGTAACATACCTTGATCACCTCTGTTTTCAGACCACTGTCTGATGCATCTCCATCTGCAACACTTAATGCCTGCACAAATGACTCAGCAAACTTAGGAAGATATGGGAATAATAAGTCCTTGGCTGTACCCTAATGAGAGACAAAAATAAAACCAAAACTATATTTATTAACCAAGAAAGAATGAATGCAACGTTCTAAATTTCATACACAGATTCTTTAATGTGCATTGAGCACCTATCTATGCATTTTCATTGCAGAGCCTAAGAATGTACTTATGTTTATATATGTTCTTCTCACTATGAAGCAATGAAAGATAGTTTGTTTGTAGCTTACAATAAGTAAAAACAAATTAACTTAAACAAAACAGCGTTTAGTTCAACTCTTTTCATTGCTCAGCGTTGGATTTACCTCATCTGTGACATCTGTACGTTTAAGTCTTTTTCTTTGTCATTGATTCACTCTTGGTGATCTTGGTGGTCTTGGAAGATCTTGCTAGATTTAAATATCAGACACTCCTACTTGGATAGGTCATTGTTTACATAATTCATCAATGGCAGCTGCCTCAGCTGAGCTAGTGCAACCATGTTTACATAAAGCAACATGGCAGCTGCCACAGCTGAGCTAGTGCAACCATGTTTACATAAAGCATCATGGCAGCTGCCTCAGCTGAGCTAGTGCAACCATGTGTACATAAAGCATCATTACAGCTGCCTCAGCAGAGCAACTACAACCATGTGTACATAATTCATCAATGGCAGCTGCCTCAGCAGTGCTAGTTCAACCATGTTTACATAAAGCATCATGGCAGCTGCCTCAGCAGAGCTACTACAACCATGTTTACATAAAGCATCATGGCAGCTGCCTCAGCTGAGCTAGTGCAACCATGTTTACATAAAGCATCATGGCAGCTGCCTCAGCTGAGCTACTACAACCATGTTTACATAAAGCATCATTACAGCTGCCTCAGCTGAGCTAGTGCAACCATGTTTACATAAAGCATCATGGCAGCTGCCTCAGCAGAGCTAGTGCAACCATGTTTACATAAAGCATCATGGCAGCTGCCTCAGCAGAGCTAGTTCAACCATGTTTACATTAAGCATCATGGCAGCTGCCTCAGCTGAGCTAGTGCAACCATGTGTACATAAAGCATCATTACAGCTGCCTCAGCAGAGCAACTACAACCATGTGTACATAATTCATCAATGGCAGCTGCCTCAGCAGTGCTAGTGCAACCATGTTTACATAAAGCATCATGGCAGCTGCCTCAGCAGAGCTAGTGCAACCATGTTTACATAAAGCATCATGGCAGCTGCCTCAGCAGAGCTAGTTCAACCATGTTTACATTAAGCATCATGGCAGCTGCCTCAGCTGAGCTAGTGCAACCATGTTTACATAAAGCAACATGGCAGCTGCCTCAGCAGAGCTAGTGCAACCATGTGTACATAAAGCATCATTACAGCTGCCTCAGCAGAGCAACTACAACCATGTGTACATAATTCATCAATGGCAGCTGCCTCAGCAGTGCTAGTTCAACCATGTTTACATAAAGCATCATTACAGCTGCCTCAGCTGAGCTAGTGCAACCATGTGTACATAAAGCATCATGGCAGCTGCCTCAGCAGAGCTAGTGCAACCATGTTTACATAAAGCATCGTGGCAGCTGCCTCAGCTGAGCTAGTGCAACCATGTTTACATTAAGCATCATGGCAGCTGCCTCAGCTGAGCTAGTTCAACCATGTTTACATAAAGCATCATGGCAGCTGCCTCAGCAGAGCTAGTTCAACCATGTTTACATAAAGCATCATGGCAGCTGCCTCAGCTGAGCTAGTGCAACCATGTTTCATAAAACATCATGGCAGCTGCCTCAGCTGAGCTAGTGCAACCATGTTTACATAAAGCATCATGACTGCTGCCTCAGCAGAGCTAGTGCAACCATGTTGCGAAATATTCTCATTTACTGGGTCAAATTCAAGAACAAGCTCAAAACAAAAACAAAAATTAAATATTCAAAAGTAGTTGCTTTAGGATGGAGGAACCACAGTTTATTGTGCACTGACCTTGTTTAAATCATCGATGCTATGTATGAGAACACAGCAAGTGTTGAATATCTCCACAGCTCTGCCTCTCGTACGGATGCCATAGAGATTGGCCTCGATGAATATCCTGTACATCTGTGGAAGCACTAGCGGAGCTACATGAGGCATTTGGGTATCGGTCACCTCACGAGAAAATTCTAAACATAACAGACAAAGAATAAAAGATGCAGGTTTTTGCAAAATGTATTTTCATTCTTTTGGTAAATTTTGCGTGCTATTTGATTAAAAAACATATTTCATTGCAGTTGATTAGTTTCCATGTTTATATTTGATTTTTTTTCAATATAAATGCAGAATATCAACATTTTTGGTGAGATTAGATTTGCATTTAAATATCTGTTAACAAGTTTTGTGAATACTTTGACAGGGTTCATAGAATCGAGTGGATGTTATTTATTTAAAACTTGTCACCATTTAGCAAAAATTATACTGGAAGGGAGCAAGTTCAGAATTGCTTTCACCTTTAAATGTAACAGACGAAAGGTAAGGCAAAGTTCTGCATAATCCTACTTGCGAGGACAAAAGGCTGGGCAAAACCCTGCATTCGCCTGCCTATGAGGACAAAAAGCTGGGCAAAAACTCTGTACACTCCTACCTGTCAGGACTCTCATGGCACCATGTACTGCATGAGGACTTCCTTCTGCTAACAACTGGATCAAATATTGGAATAACTCTGGCCACTCCTCAGGCCAATCCCAGTGAGCTATCGCTGATATGGCGTACGCTATGCAACTGCGTAATTTACTGATCGACTCCTGCAGGCCAGCAGGTAGAATGTTACGAATGGCTGCTTTAGCCTGGACG
>JAIPMN010051395.1:156-10770 GCA_020650975.1 Apostichopus californicus
TGGGGGTATTGTCTCTGCAGGTCGGCGGGCGTAGGTTTTTGGCTCGCTTGACCTCAGTTTCGTTTGTCAGTATGGGATGGTTCGGTAGTGCCGTTTGGCCGTGACGTTTTGTATCCCGCATGGCGGGTCACGTAAAAAGCACTACGCGTAAGACCCATACGTTATGACCCCGACGGCTTGCAATAGACGTTGTGGCCTATGTGTACTGAGTGATAGCGCTAGGCCTGTCGTTCCGGTGGTACTTACGGAGATACCGTCTCTAAAATCGTTGATTCCTGGCGTCTGTCGATGTAGCCAGGACAGTGTTTACGTTCGACGTGTTCCTGGTGTTGTAACCTTTGAATCGCTGCCGCCATGTAAAAGTTAGATGTCTGGTAAGAATAGATAATTACGATACAAGAGAGACGCATAGAGGATTGACGAGTATCTGAATCGTGTATACTGAAAATTAGGTTTACAGAGTGTGTAGAACCACAGAGAAAGTATTAAAGAGTTAGTTAAGAGTATGATTATGTTACAAGTCCTGCACAATTGCTCTTTGGCAGGAGTATAAAGTGTAAATGACCTATGTTAACAGAAACAGGGAGTAACAAGTGTCATGAATTTAGAGACAGATGGGGAAATGAAACAAACATGGAAGGATAGGGCAGATCAGAGAAGAGGTGCTATGACAAGGGATATCATAACTGGGGACAGGGTACTACTTCGGCAGAGGAATATTGATAAGTTGACTCCTCCATTCAATGATCAACCGTTTGAAGTGGTCGACAAATTCCATGACCAAGGCCGTATTTCATAAAACTTAACAACATTCTTATCTTGGACTTAAGAAGAATAATCATTGTTAATGTCTGTAATTGTTCTTAACTTTAAGAACATTCTTATCTTCTATTTCATAAAGCAACTTAAGAAGAATTCATTCTTATCTTTGTCCTGAAATCGTTCTTAACTTTAAGAATGATCAGCATCATTCTTAAGTATGTTCTTAAGTGTCACATGTCAATTAAGCGGGAAATTTCAATCAAAACTCATCATTGCCTATTTAGGTGTTTAATGTGGATGCCAATGATGGCTATGTATATGGCTTTTGGGCTGCTAGAAAGAGAAAATTAACAAGCTCTACGAAGGGAAAGGGTATTTAGGGATAGAACCAACCCACTACATCAATGGACAGACCGACAGATGCATCCGAAGTACCGGTTCAGTAGACTTGAGTCAATCAACATCATTGATATGCTTCAAGCTGATAGTTCTTTAAGCCTGTGCCCTACTTAATATAGGATAGGCTATAATATGGGTGGGGTGGTGATGGGATGGCAATCACAGTTACTAATATGGGGGTAACTATGGAAAAATTCATTTCTGACTGGGGTGGGAGCCTGGGAGGGAGGGGGAAGGGTAGAACTACTTGACGCAAGGTTGGGGGAGGGGGCAGAACCTCCCCTTCCCCTATGAAAATTTTGGTTTATATATGGGGGATAATATGAAAAATGGTGCTATCATTTGCCCTAATTTGCACAGATTTTGTGCCCGTATCTTAGGTCTTCAGAATTTTTTTGGGGGTAGACACCCCCACCTCGTACGCCTGTTGGTCGGTACGTTTGTGGTTTTGTTGATAAATTTGTGCCCATTACCCTCCCTTCACAAACTTACTCGTAGCTGTTTATGCAACTAATTATAACTTTATAAGTTATTCGCTTGAACTACAAAAAAATACAGGGGCGGATCCAGATTTTTTGGGCAGCAGGAGGTTTAGGGTTATTTGTGATGTTGTCCTGGGGGAGGGATCAAAGAGTAGGGGTGTTCCCGGAACGGTTTGCATTGACTTCGTATATGTAGAACTCATTTTAAGCTAGCGAACATGGTCGACCCACCCAATAACAAAAATAGTACACAAAACGCAGAATTGAAGCTGGCAAACAGTGTAATTCTATCTTGAAAATCATCATACTGTACCAAGTTTTGTACGGTGGAGTATAAGAATCGCAAGATACAATTTGTTAAAGTTGACAAGTGAAACGTGGTAAAAATGCATGATTTTCGGTCAATTAACTGAAACTTGCAAATACTGAGGTTATTGACAGGAATATAGGAATAGTCCAAGTTGGAAAATTTAGAAATTCCGCACGATTTTTCAATTAAAAAATACGTTGGGGACCCCTCTAAAAAATATACAAAAATGTTTTTGTGTGCTTCACCCTTTATATGGATAGATTTCCCTACATAAAGATATATAAACAAGTATATATAAACTTTTGCCCCCCTGTCGGGGCTTCCCCCTCCCCCGCCCGCCTCTGTCAGATTTTTTTTAAAGGAAATCTATTATTTTCTACATTTTTATTTGGCAAGAACATTACAAATTTATATAGGATACTGGAATAGAAATGTTAAAGTGAATAAAATTATTCAATTATAATGAATAATGAATATGAACTGACTTTTACAATAGCATTCACGGCAAAAGATAATAAAGGGGAATTCCTCTCGTCCCATATAAGACTCAAATAAACGTAGAATGTGGCAATGTGGAATGCTTGAGTTATTACAGTTATTATACTTCTGAAGAGACTCAGATCACACGTCTGAAGTACATGCGATGAATGGGTAGGCAGGCAATATAAGATTATTTGTTTTCAGCACAGAAGTTTGCAGTCTCGAGGGTGATGTGAGAGCTATGCCCTTCAAACTAGTAGGATGATAGGGAAGGTGATGTCCTCTCTCTTAACACTTGGTCAAAACAAATTGACGATCCATTCGTAAAAAACTTCCCTGTTAATCCAGCCGTTCGAGGATTGTCCTAAGCACCTCTGGAGCAGAAGCGGCTGTTCGGGAAGATTAACATAGGCTCCAAGAAAAACCCTGTAGCGTTCATACAGGCCAGGACGGTGATTTGCCTTTTGTCCATATTGCTGAACTGGTAGATGTTTGTTATCCCTCTTGGGGCCAACATTTTCTCCATGCTTCCTGCCAGTGGAAACCCACTTTTGTCATAGTTGAAAATGCGACTACCATCATTATGAATGTCCTTCCAGTTTTCCACCGCCTCGGAACTGATACGCCTTATAGTCTGTGAACCATTTTTCTAGTCGCTCGACTGTAAACACAGCTCTTTCTTTTCCCAGAGGGTCCTCGACTCTCTCCACTACAATCGGGTTTCTCTTCAGAAAGTCCCTAAACCATTGTGCTCCTGAAAAAAATATAACAACATTCTAAGTTCCATACAATTTTTGTTCCTGATATATCTATGTTATTGTTAAAACTGGGGTGGCGCCATGATTTCCCCGACACGGGCTAAGGTCTCCGACACGGGGGGGGGGGGGGCTAAGATCTCCGACAAAAACAATCTTGGTGCACAAAATATCATATATATATATAAGCAGTAAAAGAATTAGCCTAGCCTAGCTTACAGCTGCTAACTAATAGGCCTAGTCTAGCCAAACTGTTCAAACTTTTTGTTCAAAAAGCTTGCATCAGAAAGTTGTACTTGTAAGTAGTGTTAATGGGTTTAACAATGCTTTGGACAAGCACTTTAAGCATTATTATCGGGTCTGAGCGTTTGTGTCTTCAGTTTTTTCTCTCCTATAGGGTCCTTGATAGGGAATTGAGTGTCCCTCCTGTTCCTTTTTTTCTACTAAACTGATCGTCCAACATTGGTTACCTCATTAGGCCTAGCCTAGTCAACTCTAACAACAGTTACTCAGTTAGCCTAGGGCCTATATAATTACGATTCACACATCCTCCATTTTGTTCTCGTTTTGAAGTCGAGGTGCTTTGAACATTTCCACTTCAAGACTAATTTAGAGATCACGAGTGTCAACTGGCAAGTCGTGATTACGGTCTTCATTTCGTCAGTGGTGCGCAGCATTACTTAGGCCCAAGCCTATAACTAACATTAGGCCTAGCCTTTTTTACCGTAAGTACAATGACCCTATGCGTAGCCTCTATTATAATTAATATTTAGCCCTAACTCTACAGTAGACATAGTCTAACCGTAACAGTAACACTACAGTAGGCATAGTCTACACACAGTTACCGTATGGATGCTTCACTCGAGCAGTTTTAGTAGAACTTTCTGCTCTAGAAAAACACTTTTTTGATGGTATTCAATAAGAACAAAACTACCCGTGAACAGTTTTATTGGGTATTTCATTATTTTGGATCAAAAACTGCAAAGAAGGAAAACTTTAGTCATTACTTACCATTTTCTTTTTTCCTTTTGTGAGCAAGAATGCGCGTCGTCGAGAAAAAGTTTCAGACAAAGTTGGCGCTGCAGGTCAAAGGTCACATTCAGCCTCTTTCAAAGTTATAAAAGATACGAACTTTTAATAAATTCTGAAATAATCGTTCGTAACTTAAGAAGTTTTAACAAGAAATAGTTCGTAAGTGACTTACGAAGAATTATTTAAGAAGATTCGTAAGTAATCTTTATGAAATAGGGCCCAAGTCACACTCAGATCCCCAGAAGGAGTTCATTACAAACGAAATTTGTCCCATGTTAAGAAGTACGGGTCGGGTGAAGTTTCCAGACCTGAGCCTAGCATTCCAGAAAACAATGCTGAGTCTCAAGATATGCCAGATATTGTTCAGACACCCAGACCTCTTCGTACCCGTAAAATACCTTCTCGTTTCAATGAGTTTGTTACTGAGCTGGAATAGTTGTAAAAGTTCAAAATAAGACAAACAAGTTTCACAAGTTGAAGTTTTGTATGATGTTTATTTTGCATACAGTTTAAAAGTTTATCAGAACTATAAGATCTGTTTTAAGGTCGGACAGTTACAATTCATTTTATAAGATCTGGATTTTAGTGAAAAGTATTTCAAGGTTACATGAACATTATCTTTTATCTGTATAACATAAACAATAGTCATTTAATTGAGGTGTTAATAAATAATCCATTTCGTATGCAGGGATAACGTTCAAATACTAAAAGGGGAGGGATGTAATGTATTGATATGGAATCGTATGTGTACACCTTGTATTGACCTGGAAGTGACCTCTTCAGTCTGGTAAGCAATAAAGCAGAAAGCAATCAAAAACCGTTGTGTTATTATCCTTCTCAATCGGTCAAATCGAACCCGAGACATAACAGTATCATTGGCGATTGGGTAATGGACTTTGCCCGAGGACCGGCTGTGACAGCTTACAGAGTACTGCCCATGTTTTTGGCATTGTTCCTTTGTTTTAAGCTTGTGGGAGTGGTTTCAGACTGTTCCTGGTCGGTAGGACAGGGTTTTGTTTTATATGGGGTAGATCCTCCAGTTTGTTCTGTTGCTGTGTTGCGCCGTATTACTTGTGTTTGTTTTATTGTTCTATTGAGGTGTGGGGAGTTTGTGTGGTCGTTACATAAAATGGGTTGGTCGGGTTTTTTCTGTTTGTGGTTTGGAGTTGGCTTTTTGGGGCTGGTTTGTGTGGTTTTTGTGTTGGTTCTGTTGGCCTTTGGGTCCGTGTCCTTTTCACGTCACGTTAAACGCTACGTTATATACATATGAGGGTTAGTAGGAGATTTCTGTTTGTGGGTTTCAGGTGGAGTTTTGGGGGTTGTTATACAGACTGGGATTGTTTTGTTTTTTGGGGGTTTTGTTGACCTTTGGTCCGTGTCCGTTCTCTTTGCACGTAAAAAGCACATTGTGAAAACACTTGTTTAGAGGAATGGATGTGATGTGGTTTTTAGGGGGAAATTTGCCAGTTGGCAGGCAGTCCTGGACGCGGTGAAGTGTGACATTCGCCTTCAGGTTGAAGGCGATTTTCGCCGTTTATCTGGGGCTGCCTTTTTTGGACGGTGGTGTGCTGGGGAGAGGTGTTTCGTTTCGCTGCGTGCTGGTCGTCCTTTTGTGTTTTTTCAATGGGTGGTTGGGGGTTTGTCACTGCAGGTCGGTGGGCGTATTTACTAGTGTTTACACGGGTTAAAAAATCGGGAACCGGGTACCCGAAGGCCGTTACCCGTCGGGTATCGTGGTACCCGTATTTTGTTACCCCGAATTTGTTTTGACCTTCGTGTATCGCGATTTTCCAGAAATTACATATTGGATGCTGTACTACATGAATTATATTCTCCACTGACAATGTTTTCATGTTCAAATACGTGTTAGATAAGGTATAGAACCTTCCTCAATAATTTCTATTTGGTTTTTGTTTCCATTAACTTGTCAATATCTTCATATAATTAACAACATTACTTACATCGCACTGCCGTCGCTGTTTATGTTTGCGCTCCACCTCTATTGGATTGGACCATATAAATATCCAATTTAGCTATTAAACAGCTTTTAGTACTATACTATCTATTATGCAGGCATGAAATATCGCAAATGTACTTCTTTCTCGAAGTTTCTAGAAGCGTCAAGCAACGCTGTTTCTTTGAAATTGCCATTCTGCCGTAACCACTCACGAGCGCGAGGCGGGTACAGACGTGTACTGGTAGTTCGTGCTTGTACTTTATTTTTAATTGTCAGCGATGTCACGTTCAAATTCAATGAATAACACGTGGGACTGTAGGGCTTACTCACAGCTGCGTGATGGATAAAAATTACGTCATGTACACCTGCAGCCAATGAAATAAGTTTCCTGGCTAACTACTGGTTACAGTGTAGCTTGCTAATGATAGCGTCTTTGTTAATCGTTCTCCACTGTTCAAAGTATATTAGATTTAGTTTCTAACACGAGTGGGGAGGGGGCTTTGAGTTGAAACTTTATTCACACGCGTAAGCGGGGAGATCGACGGGCAATTGGCGCGAAATAAAGATCGTGCACAAGCGGGAAACTATCACTATAGGCCGGGTTAGATTTATTCAATTTTACCTTTTTCACACTAGGTAAAGAGTGTTATACTAAGTTCTATGATAGCACACAGTATATGGTATGTCTGTGAAATATACTGTAGTAGCATTTTGTTTTATAGTTTATTGTACAGAAGTTTTGTAGGCCAGGGTGATCGATAATGGTGAAGACATGAAATCAAAAAATTCGATAGACATGAAATATATGAATTTTTAACATCTAACTGTACTGTCACAGTGTCACGAATAAAGAACAGTTTTTGATTGCGAACAAAAAATACTGACTGTACATGAGGTGAATTAGTCTTGTTCGCTTTCCGAGTCAGATTTGTAAATTTCCGTTGCAACGTTTGTTGCATCTGCAAAATGCGCTTCCATTCGCAGCCTCTTCTTAGAGAGTACTTCGCCGGCTGCAGAAAATAATCTTTCGGCCGGCGCACTCGTTGCGGGGACAGCTAGGACGATTCTAGCCAGGTGTGCTAGTCGCGGGAACCACTTCTGTTTTGCCTTCCACCACTGTAATGGATCTATAACAGGTCTTTAACTCCTGCCTTCGGCATTTAATGTGTCGGGTTCTTGTGATGCCTGTTGCTGGAATGCCTGCCCCAGCAGATTTTACAACACAGATTGCTTCTTGGCTTGCGGCGGTTCCGTCTCTTCTGGTGCGTCAGAGGTGTGCTTGGTCGCTAGGCGCTCTATTTCAGCGTAAGCTGCTTCTTTCACCTCATTTGATGCTTAAATGACAGCATCTTAAATCGTGGATCTAGAGCGCATGCCACAACGGGGATCTTGTTTCCTAGGCCTGGGCTATCAAAGCCAAACCGCCGATCGAGTTCGTCACGGACTTTGCCTAAAAAAAAGCGCCGGTAAATCATCATCTGATGGGATAAGCTTCTCCAACAACCCGCAAAGGATAGGGCATGTAATGCTAATGCTCCAGATCTCAGTAGCTTGCCAGATTGGCTCGAGTATTTTGGTCAGTTCCTGTGCCAGATACCATTCATCGTCCCTAAGGTAACGCACATTGTATCTGCGAGCATCAGGGCCCATGTAGGATTTTCAGAGATTTGGCTGATGGAATCCTTAAGCAGTAACAGCCGACGAAGCATGAGGAATGAAGAGTTCCACCTTGTTGGGACATCTTGTATGGGCTTTAATATAGCTCTTGTAGGGTCCCCCCCCCCCCTGCTGCATCTGTTTCAGTAAAACCCAAGCAGGGTTGGACTTCCGAAAAATCCCGACAAAGAACGACTGTTAGCAAGCAAATTTTATACTAGTCGAATAGCAAGCCCTGATTTAATGGCAAGCTGGATAGTATGCGCAAAGCATGGTACACTAAATGAGTCCAAATTCGACACTGCATTTGTGATATTTGCTGCATTATCATGTACCACTGCGAACACTTCAGGGATGTTCCATTCAGCACTGATCCGCCGCAAATCGTTCGCAATATTTTCGGCCGTGTGGCGCTCGGAGTTCACCGCTGTTCCTAAGTTGATATTTACTATTTCCCAGTGTTTGTTCATTCCATGGGCAGTGATCCCCAAGTAGGCATCATTAACGGCAGAGGTCCAATTATCCGTTGACAATGATAGTAGTGCTAGGTTCTGAATTTGATCTGAGAGTTTAATGCGCTGGACATATAACGCCACAATGTGTTTCCGCAAAGTGGCAAAACTTGGCAGACGAAAAATTTGACTCTACAAAGTTCAAAAACCTCCGAAATGAACTGGTCCTAACCATAGACAGGGACCTTAAATCCTGATAAATTATTTGTGATAGCTTGTCCAATTGTTCCTGTCTTCGTTCAGCATAAAGTACCCAGCAACACTGGCTTGCTTAAGTTCCTGATGGACTGGGTTGGATTGTGGTACTTCTCCCGGGTGTTTTAACGGTCAAATGTTTTCCAAGTGAAGAGGTACTGCTGCCAGAATATGACAGAACACTTGAACAAAGCGAATATTTTGCACCTTTTCCACCCCTTTGTTCAATAACTTCAAAAAACTTCCATACAAAACTTTTCTGGTTTGAAGCCATTTGTAATGGGATATAATTAATTAATACTATTGACCACATACTCCAGATAGTTACGTTAAATACCGTAATTCTGTATAAAGAAAACAGTTGAATGATTACTTGAAAGTGCGAGAGTTGCGATACGTATCGAGCCGATGGTAAAAATGTTTTTGAGAATGTACCATCTGCCCAGTTTTCTCTCACTGGTTGATTTTACTGGTTGATTTTACTGCTTGATCTCGTTAATTTCTTAAGCTAATTCTCTCTCATCACTGTGTCATTGGCACCCGTTTTGGCCTCATCTTAAACCGACGACGTTTATTTCTAGCACTTTTTATTTCATTTCCTGCATAAAGCTGAGAGCAATCTATTAGTCTCTAGAGTTGACCCTTTTTTGGGGGGAAATAAACATACCAAAGGTATTTACATTCACTGGGACCAAAGTCACCATGCCACATCATACACAATGAAAAGATTTGTCATCATACAAAACCAGTATAACTAAAATCCACTGATTAGAAGTTTCGATACCGTCTGTCCCCCTTTGCAACAGATTACAGGTTGTAAACTTTACAGCACGATGACCTTTTTTACTCAACTGCTCAAGGGAATACGTCAATGCATGACACTGTTTACCGCCGGTATCGCCAGATCCGGAGGCTCTGTCTGACGGCGACTCCGGGGACTCGGTGGTCATCGAGTCTCCGGAGGCTCTGTCTGACAGCGACTCCGGAGACTCGGTGAGCATCGAGCCGAAGCGTGCCACTGGGACGAGATGGGGGAACCCTCTCTAAAAAAGGTCGGCCTCAAGTGACGACTCGGACGATGATATGTCGTCTAGAGCGCGCTTGAAGCTAACGGAATCGTCGTCGGCGTAGTTTTGCCCCATTGCCCTCTCATGGCCCATACACTTTCAGTTGGCACTTTCAACGTGAATGGCATGAGGGATCATCGCAAGCGCAGTCGCATTTTCCAGTATTGTAATTCAATGGAGGTCGACTGCGTTTGCCTGCAAGAAACACACATTTTGGAAGAAGATGTCCTTGTGGGGTGGTGGGCTGCATGCTTCGTTTGGTTCGTCTTCATCCTGTGGCAGTCATCCTTCTGTCACCTCGTCAGGCGGGTTGTGCCACTAGGGTGGAGACGGACCACGAGGGCCGATTGGTTTGCATTCTATTCAAGTATCCACAGGGTAACATCTCCCTTTGCAATGTGTATGCTCCCAATCGGCCTTCTGCTAGACGAGATTTTTTTAACACGCTGCCTTCCTTTGTTCCTGGTAGTGCACCATGTGTCATGGTCGGAGACTTTAACTGTGTCCCAGACTCGGGTCTTGACAGACTCGGGGCTTCTGTGTCTGCTAGTCTTGACGCTGGCATCACAGAACTGGACAGATTTACGCCGGCACACCTTTTAGCCGATGTCTGGAGGCATATGCACCCGTGTAGTATGGGGTACACGTGGGTGAGGCCTAACAGGGAAGAAGCCTCCAGGATAGATCGAGTGTATGCGCCCGTAAGTTTTAAATTTTCGGGTTGCGTGACACTGAGCTGTCCGCTCTCTGACCATCACACCGTTGTAGCACGGTTTGTTTTGCCTTCCATTTTCCCGATCGGGCGGGGCCTATGGAAGCTTAAGTGTCAGATACTTGGCGAGGAAGAGTTTCGCCAAGGTTTCGAAACCAGGTACAAAGGATGGCAAACCTTGAAGTCGGCCTTTGTCTCTACATCCCAATGGTGGGATGATGTCAAGTTGCGCATGAAACGCTACGCAATTCAGTATTGCGTGACCCGCGCACGGCGTCGAAGAGAAAAATTCTCG
>JAIPMN010051408.1:0-15079 GCA_020650975.1 Apostichopus californicus
GGGGGGGGGGGGAGTGTTGATTTAGTTAACATACATTTCGTGCCAAACTTAAATCGTCCAGAGGAAGAATTGGGTATATTCCTCCCCGTTTTCTATCAATTTTTTGTATGGCATTGATGCATTGCTTGCATGGACAATTTGTATACAAAAATTGTCTTAATGGAGGGGGGGGGGGGTGATGGAATTTAATAGGGCGAGGAGGAAGAGGAGGAGGCATACCATCAGTATGATTTGTGCTTCAGCGACTTGTTTAGTTTTATTTTATGAATGATGTCGATTAGTTGATTGATTGAATTCATTATTGATTGATTCATAACATATCCTCTCTGCCTACTTTACTCTACCGGCATTCATGCTAGCATGCATTGATTTTGTTTTTTTCTTTATTTGTTTTTCTTCAGGAAGATATTATTTCTCTTCAACTGTACTTTTCCCCCAAAATTGCAAATAATGTTAATTATATTGTCTTCTACCACAGGTCGGAAGATTACAACTCTCGAAGTGTGATTTGGAATCAAGCTGGATCAATCAATGCGCCACCACCCACCTATTGCAGGTCCATTTTCAATGGCAGGCAACATGCCGTATTCTCTACCCCCACATCTCACCGGCCACCCGAAGGGCATGCCTCCATACTCTGTCAATGGATTCTCCTTGGCGTCACCCGGCGTGGACTCGATGCACCCTGCAATGCAATACCCAAGTAAGATTTGATTTTAATTTTTAATTTTTTTTTACATTTTGAGGAAATATTGAAGTATATTTATAATTATTTGGTCTTCTGTGTTCGGCTTCTCTCAAATTTCTGTGCCAATATCGTAAAAATGAACACTGGGTAAGAGCTACATGTAGATAAATTCTTCCGGTTACGTAATCGATTATAGCAATGTACGTAATCTAATGTATGTAAATCAGCATACTATGCACATGTCCGACATGCAGCACAGTACATCACAGCGTTCATCAATATAGATATTATACTATATATTAATATTTTCATATATATATTATATATATATTTATATATATATACAAGTTGTACAGGATAGTGTATATATACATATATATTTATATATATTGTGAATAGCTCAAATCAATTCGCAGACAACGAACGTGCACTATTTCAAAGGATTATGTTCTTCGCAAAGTTCACATACTATTACATGAATTTCAATACTGTAAACCTTCCGAGCATGAAAACAACAACAATCATAAAAAGTACTAAAGAGAAGAACGGACTTTAGATGACAAAACGTTTTAAGGTGGTCTGTAAGTTTCCACAATAACAATATTCCAATTTTGGTGTAGTAATTGCAGTTATCGAATCAGTATGCAATATGACTTGCTTTCGAATAAATTTGCATTTATGAAATCATTGAAAGTTATCTGTCTACGGACGGAGGCAATTGTGATGGTCTTTACCTTTTTTTCAGTCATGACGTCATACACATAGCAACCTGATTGTGATGTCAGGTAAATGTAAACAATGACATTTTATTCGATCGAAAGTAATACTAAAAACAGAAATCAAATGTGTGAAATTTCATTTAACAACATGTGCTATTTTATAAATCCACTTGCACCCTCTCAAATTTGCTAAAATGGATTAAGTGAGGATCACGTGGAATTCCATTGACACTTCACGTGAAAGGTTTTCAGATTCAAAAGTTCAAGTCGCCAATTTAACCTTAGCGAACAGTTTGAAGCTAACGACTAGGTTTCAGGTTAGATTCGTGGTCAGAACGTGTGTTTCCTATATTTGTGTCATGCGCAAAGTCTGATTGTTCTAATTATATTCCTATTAGTTCAATCATGGAAATTAGTGTCGATCGTTCCACTGATTCGTTTCTGCCGGGTGGTAGGTTGGGTGGGGGGGGGGGGGGCTTAGAAGGGGCTAAACTCCCAATGGGTTGTTCTGTATGCAACTGTGGTTTCGATTCGCTACTGCGTATAAATTGTTCAAAATGTTTGTTGCCGAATTGGCGTTCGTTACTTAGGTCGTCTGACATTAACGATATATTTTGATTATACGTTATTCTCGAAGACTTTCTCAGGCCTCCTTCCCAATCGAAATATTTACTTTCAACTATACATTGATAACTCAAAACAAGCAACTTTAAGAACTGGTTTACGTTTACATCACACCTTAACTTCCCCAACAATCAATGCAAATGTTCAACAGATTTAATATTATCAGTTCGTGACGAGAATATCCGAGCATATGTGATTAAAAACCCCGCCGGAGTCGGTTACTTTCAAGACATGAATAAATAACATATAGACACCAACACTGTCAGAGCATTAGACTATACTTTGTGTACATAGTTTAGTTTACTTTACAAATAAGAAACATGGCTGATCTATCTGTGTCTTTATTATAAACTGTTGAGGTGGAATTATCAGACAATTGGCCATTTTCGGACGAGAAGAAGATTATTACTTTGTAAAATTTACAAAGAACATTGCAAGTATATCCTTTAAGTCACCAAGCTACTAAATAATTGAAACTAGGTGTCTATTAAAGTGACAGCTTTTAGTATACGAATATGTCTCAGGATCTGACTGTCACTTTAAAAATTCAACGATATATGAATATCCATATTACTGTTGAAATCATTCTTTTACTCAAAAACGTGCTCTCTTATACACGGTGGACCAGCCGTTCTAAGTATAGAAGCATATTACCGTTTTTTTGTGATCTTCACCGACGTGTTGAATCTTTTCTTGGCGTTAAGTTATTATAATAAGTCTTGTTATTTTGTTTACTCTGAAATCTTTCCCGGCATTATGTACAAGTGACGTATCTGTAAATGAGGTGTTTCAATGTGTATTGCAGCTATATAAAGTGCCGATCTTTTCTTAATGAAGCAATTCCGCGATAAAATGAAATCTTCCCTTTTTTTTTTTTGTTTGAGTTTTGTGTTACTTTAAAAAAAATATTGCTTTGTTCAAATCAGATTGTCCAATCAGAACTCCTATAGAAATCGTTAACGATTTGCATATCGATAAGATCGAATGGTTGCAGAGAAGCTTCAGGAAAAGCAAACACCGTATGAATAATTTTAATAATTCATACGGTACTTTGCATCAATTGTAGACTTTTTTATATTCGATGCAGTCTGATATATATTTACACAATAATGGGTATGAGATAGAGTCGCGTTATGACTTGTATACTGATGTTCAAACTGCATACATATTACTCTTATATAGACAAAGGTTTTTGCTGATGTGCTTGGAGGCATTATTGCTATATTATGAAAAAGTTAAAAAAAATATATATAAAAAAGGATACAAGGCACACACACAAACAATGTGTCAGTCCTACATGTAGTTTTCTTCCGTACAATTTATGCGATAGGATAGAAAGTTTTGAACGAGTTGTCAAGCGGCATTTCTGAGTCTCGATGAGTTGTGGTTGAATCATTTTGATCAATATATAGCTAATAGATAAAAAAAAAATAAAAAAAAAGTTAGATAAAAGTCACTCATTCGTGGAAGTCTGGTCTGTGGGCTGCCTGGTTCTGGACAAATGAATTTTGAAAGTCCTTGGGACGAGATGATTCAATGAGTTGTTAACGACAATTGTCGGTCGTGGGTTTTGATGACTAAGTAAGTTTAGCTGGAACAATCACAATCAATAAAAAGAGAGAGAGGGAGAGGTGGAGCGAAGTCTCAGGAAGCTTCACAATATTGTGAAAACTGCACCGCATGGCAACGTGTATATACATGCAGCTATATATGTCTGTATGTGCTTAGCCCACTAAGCCAGTTTGAAAGTGATGTGCAACTCTGTCTAAGCCTGACGTTTTTATTGCTGTATGACCAGGCAAAATAGTTTGAACTCCCACGCTAGTTAAGAAAAAACAAACATCAGATATTGGTAATGAATATGTGATTGTATGGGGGTGGAGGGGGTTGGGGTTGTGGGGGGGGGCGGAGTAACCTAACTTTTCATTTGTACTATAGTGTAGGCTTATAAGTATGGAGATGGGAACTATATGATATTACTCAATACATCTATATATCTATATATCAATACATCTATATATATATTGTATAGAGACATGTTATAGATTGAAAGGCCACATGAAAATACTTGTTTCACTACAAATGTCTAATTGAAAGATTTAATTATTTACCACTAACCTGTGAAAAATAAATAAATGAATTAACGACAAAAATGAATTAGTTTTTGTATCCATTCTATTTATTTTATAAAATTCAAACAAAACAAACACGGAGTAATAGGCCTATATACGAGCCTGTGTCTTTCCTTGTTTCTATAAATTCAATGTTCATTTGTGGTGGAGTTTCTAATAGGCGTTCGTCCACATTTAACTAAGACACCACAGATATATAGACATAGATATACACACACAAACTACATTTAAAGCGCATTTCGTCTCACAGTAGTTCTGCCATTATTTGGTTTTAGTGCTAAGCACCCGTCCGCATATATAATTCATATAAAAGGTATTTGTTTCCAAACGTAACCAAATTCTGGGGGCATCGTATAAGACCAAACAACAACCTTACTTACTGCTACTTCGATATATTATATATAAGAAATTAACACATGATTGGAAGAAAATTGTCCGTATATAAATACTGTTACAATAAATAGGCTAACATGTATCATCAGAGACTAATTTATTTTCAATGTATAACCTTTATATCTACAAAATATTTCTTTCGGTTTCGTACAGTTTCGTTTATCTGTCTTGGAAACCCCCCGAATTCGTTTAAAAATGTTTATTGTGGGTGTGTCTGTCGTTGGTTGTAGATTTTAATATTAACTAATTCGATGTTTGCATATTTATTGCTCTGATGATATAAACGACAAAGATCTGATAAGTTCAGGTATATACATATACTGGCAAACAAGCTGACGTCACGATGACGTGACACTTATGTGAACTGCTTCTATTTAAAATCAAAGCCCCCCCCCCCCAAAAAAAACGATGAAAATATACAACAAATTATTACATTGAAAACAGAAGAAAGAAGAAAGAAAGGGAAACAAAACGTTCTCAAGTTAACGCTTTTACTCAATCTATAATGACGGCATTGAAATCACAATTCCAATTGGTTTAAACTCAACTTATTTTCAGTAACGTTTCAATCTATAAAATAAAACTAAATGTTTCGTAGAAAATTAATGACTTGCAAGACACAAGTCCGCGGTTATAATGAAAAGAAATCACAGCAAACAGTTGCATAGCAGTAGAAAACAAGAAGGGAAGAGAAAATAAAATAAAGAAGCTAAGCAATACATTGGAAACTTTCTAGTGTGTTATATCCATCCTCCTTAAAGGTAGTTTTATTCTTACAAGCTATCCTATTGAATCTGCGTTATAGTCACGTAATCCTTTTAGCGTTTTATTGAACGCAAGTCATTCATTCAAGACACAGATCTGACAATGTATGTGGACTTCGATTCTCACTGTATTGCGAAACTGATTTGTAAAGCCATTCATGGATTAACTAACTTCTATGGGAGGGTGCGAGTTAACAATGAACTTCTAGGACGGCTGTAAAGGGTGTCACCACTAATCCCTTCCAAGTAGTCACTGGTAATACCTTCCTATTGTTAACGCAATTAGACCTTCTTTACAGCTGAGAGTGGAAAGCAATACCCCATTTTTTTTCTCACCACACCAACAAAAATTGAATGGATATTCAAAAAAACAAACAATTAACCTTCTAAAGTGATTTTTGTCAATGAAAGAAAAGGTTTAAATTCTGGCAGGATTACCCTTTCTGGACCAGTTTGCCTATGCTTAGCCTGAAGGATCACCTGTGTGTCTCTATATACTCTGGTTTATATATTTATTTTTTGCCGGTATTGTGAGTCCTATTTACGCCATTCTGAACCATATTAGCGATTTTCAAATTTCCAAACGGATATCCCGGACATTTTGAAGCTTTCGACAACATTGCCAAGTTTTTTCTTCCTAATTTGCTTGCACACAGAAACCATTATGGAGGCCGTTAGTGCGGACATACACCCCATGGTTAACTTTGCACAAACAACTACACCAGGTAAGGGTTGTCACGTGACCATCTCTTCACCACTACCACATCGCTAATTATCTATTGTCCTCTTCCTCCGACTAACATCTATTAAAGCTTTAATAATTAAAATCTAAACATACTCTTTGCAAACGTCTTCTCCAATAATGTAGAAACCATTCCTACATTGTAACAACTACCACTTTCCACTACTATATTCTCTGTGGAACTATTAACTTTTGACGCTACACTGTAATGAAATACACAATTCAACTCTCAAAGTATGTTGTTATACATTGCCATGCACTGCTGCCAATCTGTTAGCTAACAACATTGCCTAACATGCTCGCACTATACTGTATCATATAGCCTTTACCTTACTGTTTCTCATCCATGATACAGACGTTATCTGTGTGTTTTTGCTTTCTTCCTTCTATCATCTTCAGTCACATAACTAAATGACGTCATCTTACTTTAAGTGCTTCCCCCATTTTTTTCACTTTACTCTTTTTTTCTTGAGAATTACGACACGCTATACTCACTCTATAGGATTTTCGTATCTATTAACATTTCAAGACAGTGCCTACATTACGTTGCTACGTCATGCCCCCCATCTCCCCCCCCCCCACTCGCCATTCCTCTTGTTACCCTTCTGTCCCACCCTACTATTATCCTTTCATCTATTAACATGCATTACCTTCAATTGCATTTCACTCCTTAATCATAACACTCAAGTGCAGTGCATATTAAACAATATTTTGTGGCAGAATTCAATTCATATAAATTTTTTATTATTTTAAATTTGTAGTAGACTAGAAAAGCATCACTCAGTGTCGTTCTGAAGAAATTTGTGACATATATATAGGTAACCATTTTCGGTGATTCTGACATATTTGGGTCGATAGCGTGGGAGTGGGTGGGGCAGTTCTATGGACTGGTCGCTTGTTTTCTTATACTCCAGATTAGTGTACTATGTACGGTACATCATTTCATGTTTCACATTATGGATCAAATCCCGCTAACCACCGGTCTGTTTCATTTTAGACTATAGCGATGGATGTTATAGGTGTGGTGTCGAGTTTTAACATTGGTAAAATGTTGACATAGATTAGGTATTTCAGTCGTTTCCTCAAACGTATTTAAATCATGGTCGGTACTGTATGATCGCATTTAGGCTAAATAAGTGTAAGCAGATATCGGATAGAAAGTACATTTCCATTAACAAAAGAACACACTTTCTACGCATAAACCTTTCCTATGTATACTTCTTGGCGAGAGTGTGGAAAATTGGAGTGCAAGTATAGGTAATCATGAATATTCATTCATGCATATGCATGACGCCAGATAGGGCAGTACAAATTTCATTCTTCGTAGTAAAAGAGCACATTATATTCCATATTTTGCGAAGAAAGTATTACCGCAATTATAATTATGAATAAGAAATAAAACAAAGTAACCTGTAAGTTCATTTGGATATCAAATACAAGTTGCAATCCTGTCAGTTCTGAACGAACCATGATGTGTGCAGACATGGTCAAGCTGTATTTGTACAAGATGATGTTCGTCATGTCTGCATTATCTGGCTTGATGTATGTGTTGAACTATCTCAGGACGGCTGTGCTTTCGAAATATATGATCTGAATATTGATGATGCTGCATGTTTCGACAGAATATTAACATCCCTAGAAATCCGATTTACTACGATTTAGGCTAAAGTTTTGATTTGTTATTTTGCACAGTTAACATATTTGATATAGGCCCTGATAGATTTTACAAAGTTTGCCCCATTTTGTTTTCAATTAAAATTGAAATCTTCCAAATGATTGGGCTTGCAACTGGCTAATGGTTTTATCTCGTGCTTGCATTTGCTCAAAGTGCTTTGAATTAGCTTTTAACAGTGGAATATGATGATTTCAAACCTGAAATTTCCAAAACGATAGTTCGAAAGTGGTAAGAAAAACACAAACGAAATTCATTCCCTGATGGGTCATGTTAGAAGTACCGCAAGGAGAAGTTAAGCTTTACCCCAGTATATTAATTTATGGTGTAAAGCAGTGTGGCAATGGTGACTTAATGTTATGATTTTGTCGCCCACTTTCTCTAATAAGATACATTTTCATTCCATCCCTCCACCGCCCCCTCCCAACATAAACTAGTTTTGCATAGCCTTAACTTATACTGTATAACAGTCGTTTGCCTTGCAATTTGTATCCAAACTATTTTCCAATCTTGTGATTTATTCAGAAAGTGTATTATGTAATTAAGTAGTTCATAGCTGGCTTCCATTTTACTGCTTTGGAGAATCGAAGGGTATCACGTGATAACTTGTGAAATGGTGAATAAGAAAAGTTTAGAGCCAAAAATATGATCTATTATACAAACTTTAAGTTTGCTATGGGAAAATATTCGCCTAAAGAAAACAACAACAACAAAACCAGAAAGAAGAGAACCAACACGAAAAAGACCAAAAATCAAGTGAAAAACTGATGTATTCAGCAAAAACCCTTTCTGCAAGTCAATTTCCGGAATTCATCAACTCACGCCACTTATCATCATATGTAAACATGATTTAAATACGTTAATTAATTAATAGAAATGAAGAAAAAAAAGAGCAAACACTTCCTTTTTTCCCCTTCTCTATAATACTATTCTTATCCAGACTAGTTTACTTCTTTTTTAGCTAGAGGACCAAGGTGATTGATCGCGTCTCTCTTTTAATGTGATTTTCATAATTGCATTTGCCCCGCTTTGGAATGTTTTGATTTCATTCAAATATTTTTAATACGTTATATGAAGAGAAGAAAAAAAATATTGCAACAGAAAAAAAAAGAAGAAAAAAGTGCAAGGGGCTGTTATGGTTGGTACTGGAATTGCGAAGTTGAAATCCGATCTTTTAGTTCGCCTTGGGCGTTGCTTTTACATGGGCTCCGTAACGTTCCATCGAGGCTTTTGAATTCACCCAAAGCTATACAACTGAGAAAATACCGCCCCCAGGTCCAATATGGAGGGGGGAATACAATAAGCCGTGTTTGGGGGTCTGTTATAGCTTCTCCGTTTCTTACTTGTTCCTGTTTTCTTGTGTGTCGTCCGCTCGGCTGAATTTTTTTTTAAATATTTTTTATTATAACTGTTACTAGTTTTCTTGTTGGGGGTATAGCAAGTTTTTTTGTGAATCCAATCGCTGTCCTCTTTTGTTCAACAGATCCCCCACGGAAGCAGAGACGGGAGAGAACGACATTCACCCGGGCGCAGTTAGACGTTCTGGAAGATTTGTTTGCCAAGACGAGGTATCCGGATATCTTTATGCGAGAAGAGGTTGCCCTCAAGATCAACCTTCCCGAGTCCAGGGTACAGGTGCGTCCCTAAACGAGGCTTCTCACTACACTATATAGTATATAGTACTAGATCCCAGTCTGGTTCTGTCGTGTAAAACGGCGGCATGTACGGGTTACTTAATTTTACTATATAGAAAGAAAAAAATCCGAGCCTATAGTAGTGTATGTTATATTTTTGATGACCAGACGCAACGCCATGCGCGTGTTAAAAAGCTGTAACAGTATATTTTAGTCTTGGTTGCGATTTTTCTATGAGAAATGACGTCATCATTTTCGTCATTGCCACGTGTCTAGCTAATCTGTTTTCCTGTGAAATTATCACGTAAGGAAGATTTGACAGTCGGGGTCCTTGCAAAAAGACATCTCATGGAAGTATTTTTCTTTTGTATAGCGTTTTCATGTCATGTTTATAGGTTTATCATGTCATTAATTTTACAGACAAATATTTTTGCCAATAGCATGAGGAAAAGATTACTTTTTTTACAAGAGAATGGCACTTCTTATTTACGAAAGGGGCATTTTTGAGGTTCTTCACAAATATGGATGTTTGGGAGTTGCCACAGTGCCTTCCCCACCCGACTCCGCCACAATTGAAGTCCTCCCCCCCCCCTAAAAACAACCCCTACTTTACAAGGACATTTTCCTCAAGAATTAAACATTCTGCCGGCGGTCATTTTTATCAACATAAACTACTGTTAATAGCTATAACTAAACAGTAACAATATTTCATTTCTAATTAATAACCTCTCATTTCAGTCGTTTCCTTCTTGTTATTCGCTTTGCTTGCCGTAAATATAGATGAATTCAAGCGACTGCGCGAAGCACTTGAAGTCCAGTGTTTGCAAACCTCAAAATCGATCACCATTATTGTCTACCCTTCCACTTTATGAAGTCACATTTGTCAAAATAAAAGAGCTTTTAACTTTGACAAATGATTGTGGAACGATTTATTCATTTAAATTGAATTTTATTTCCCAGACACAGAGAGAGAGAGTGTGAAAGTTAATTTTTTTTCCTCCCCTTTTTTTGGGAGGTTTTATTCATTCTTTGTTGTCACGCCTCTGTGACACCCCATACCCTTGACGGTAATTTTTTTTTTTTACTTCCTATAGATCTATTACATAGCACCGCAGGCATTTTTATGGCCCGCCGTACGCCAATCGTAACTTGTCCAAACAACAATGGTATATGCAAAGACAATACGTGGCAATTGCCGAAGGCGCGCAACGCACGCAACAAAAGAAAAGTTGAGGGAAAATGGCTTCTTTGTAGCAATCCTACATTTTCCATGTAGGGCATGACTGAACTATGTTTACTTGCCGTTTTACACCTGTTCACCCAGCAACTCATATATTATGAGACGACCTCTCTGCATCGGCTAGCGTAAAAGGCTCACCTTGGTCTTCTTTTCTTACTCTTATATACGATATGGGGGCAGCCCAAGTCCAAATTGATTCTTTTTTTATTAACAAAGCACAGCAAAATAAAAGAGGGAAAAATATGCCTGTGGCAATTTCTAGAATAATGAATAACCTTTTCCGGGTGTGGACGCTCGACAATACGAAACCATACCAAGTCAAAAAATTTGACCATGATTGAAAGTCATTGGAAGTTGTTGCAAGTGTCCTATATGGGTCAGTTATATTGATGAACTTATAAATATGATGATATCGAATTATAAGGGGGAGGGGGGGGGGGGGTAATGTATAAACTAAAACAGCCCAAAATAATCCAAATTGAATGCATTAAAATTTGTTATAAAGTGATTTTATTGAAATCAGTTTTCGAGATCACCATACCTATGAAACTATTAACTTAACATAACCACATGCAAATGATTGACCATTTTTTTTTGGACGAAATTAATTTCATTTGCGATGATATGTGTGAGGCAGTTCAACTTTTATCTTATAGTGTGAGAAATTACTTGAGGTGTGACACGAAGCTAAAAAAGAAATCCTTCGAAATGAAAAAACCTGCCATTTATCACAAACCCCTCGCCTTTGCACTCTTCCGTGACAAGAAAAAGGAGAAAAGAAGAAGAAAAAAAACTTCTTGAATTCTTTAGAATCTTTCTCATTAAAAAGAATCTTTCTTCTTAACGCCTGGTTTCGAATGGGACCTCTAATTCGTTACATTGAATGGATGCTCTCTAGATTGGCAGGCAGAAATTGTCTTTTAAAAGGGAGGGGGGAAAAGCTTGGGTCTTCAATAGGGCTTTTTTTTCGGTCCGTCTTTATTCCTTGGCTAACAATAGATCGCTATTGTGTGGTGTTTTCTAAAGCCTAGGGGCCATGTGCTCCTTTGGACAATACCTTACTCATTGGTCACAGAGCAATAGACCCGGCTTATAATGCTCACGGCGTACAAGCTCTTCAATGGCCTGCAAGCGCTGCTAATTAGATGGGTGTAAAAGAGGCTCACGAAAATTACTTTTCTTTTCTTTTATTTCTGCTGGGTAACTCTTTGGTCCACTCTCCGTCCACCATATCACACAAGTCATTTTCCTCTGCGGTTACCGCGAGCTATTTATTCTGTACTTGAGTAAACTTTGAAAATTCAAAGTGTAGAAAGAAAGCCCAATATGGTTACCAAGGGAACCTTTTCTTCCGCGTAAGGATTTGAATCTCACTTCTGTACTCCCAGCTGTTACGTCATCGTCTATAGAAAGTATTGCATGTAGCGCGGGTAAGAGTGCTTTGCATATACCCAAGTGTTAAATTAACCCTTTCTTGGTTTATTAATTAAAATACGACGTGTTATAGCACCGTTGTTTCTCTGCATATTACTGTCAGTATATAACAGGGTGGTTTTTTTTTTCGTGCAACTCATGTCAATGTTATTATGAGGGGAATAGGAACAGAGAGTGCAAAGGTTTCCCGAAAGGAAAAGCTATGGAGTCACTCTCACCGACCTTGCAAAATTATGAGAGGAACCGAGGATTTCAAAGTCGTCAATGACTATAACGCGGATTGCAAAGTCGGTAGTTATACCATTACGGTTATATTCGTCCAACTTCACGACAGCATACAGAAACGTTGTACTCAAAGCCGAAGCCAAAGTAAATTAATCAGGCTACACACGTCTATGCTTGCTAAGTTCTTCAATACCGCCTTATTGCCTTTTTCGGGAAAACATTTCATAGTTTTTGATTTTTAGACCTTGTCATTAAAATGATTGTAAAGTAATGACATAAGGCCACTATACGGGATAACGAATTTTCTTGAAAGTTCATATTCCAGTCGCTGGAACTATAGGGGGATAAAGTATATCAGTAGTGACTCCAAATTTTGACATGCTAAGAATTCTGCTAGAAGTTTTCAAAAGTAATTTCTCGATGGTTCTGCATCTCCGAATTACTTTCATACATTGACGAGTACCGTATTAATTCGTGCAAAAAAATGTTTCAACGAAGAAGCATACCTTTGAGAGTGGTGGTAAAATGTATGTTCAAGTTGAAGCATGATTGCCCAATATTTAACTTCTGGCATATTTTAGGCTCATACTGATGACCTTGTAAATTGACACAATCACACCAGAAACTTACGATGAGACATATTCCATTAAGCCTGCATAGGCATATATATATATGGGCGATGAAGAGACACGGTGTGTGTGTATATATGTGTGTGTGTATGTAACTATACAAGCCTATAAAGAGAGCTATGTACTATTCCCACAACTAACGAGTGTTCCAAGACTATATTTGCTCGCAAACATTTAACTCGTGTCCTTCTCAAACTGAAGATGACTTCACTCAGAACGCCTGCTCATTTCTACACTTCTTCAAACAGCCAGAAATACTTAGACTATAGGCGAGAAATTTTTTTTAAATGAGGAAGCATATGCTGTTGAATACAGAATAATTAAATCTCCATTGATGTTGAGAACGCAATGTGACCCGTTTCAAGAGGTATGGCACTTGAAGGGCCCCTTACATCGATAGATCTATATATATGTGTGTTGTATATATAGTCTCAGAGAGAATTGGCGTTGACACGGTCAAGAATGTGACAAGTGGGTTATTACGTAATCTTGTGAATTAGACTCCTGACGATGTGTTATTAGGGAGCATCTCATACATCCGTGGTAAATCTGGAAGAATCTATTCCTTTTATACGGTTTTCTGAGAATCCAAACAATCATTTCTCCTTGTGTATGTGTGATTTGGAGGTTGTTGGAGGTGAGAGAAGGGTGGGGGGGGGGGGAGGTCCATTGCAACACTACCATAATTTGGTTATGTCACTCTCTATGTGGCAAATATAAGAACATGCCAGATGTTTCTAGCACACTCTTAAAATATTTAACTTAATCGAAAAGTTTAAATTTATTCAAAATTTATTCATTTCTTTTAAATCTGTTTTATTTTGTCCTTACAGGTTTGGTTCAAAAACAGAAGAGCTAAATGCCGACAACAGCAACAGCAACAACAAAGAGATCAACAAAACGGTGGCACGGTTGTTCCTCCCATCACTAAACCGGTCCGTCCTGCTAAGAAAAAATCCCCGACCAGAGAAACGCCAACCTCCACAGGTACAGATTCACCCAAAAGCAACACCCCATCCTCTGCGAGTGAGAGTTCATTCAAGACCTCCCCAGTCGCTACCATGCCAAACAATAACACCATATGGAGCCCCGCCACCATTCCATCCCAGTCGATGACTGACCAGATGACGGTATCGGCAAATAGCTGTATGCAGCATCCGGCTTACAGCATGAACCAGGCGGCAGGTTTCCCTCACCAAGGGTACCATCAAACAGCATACTTCGGTGGTCTAGATTATCTGGCGGTACAGCAATTCCAAGGAACGCCGCTCAACCAACTTGCACCAGGGATGATGGGCAATATTAATGGTAGCCATATTTCGCAGCTGCAACCTCCAATAGCACATATGGGACACGGTGGACATAATTTAAGCTCCATTCTGCCTCCATCGAGTACCGCGAATGCCGATTGCTTAGAAACCAAGGATCAAAATTGGAAGTTTCAATCATTGTAATAAAAAGACAAAAACACAAAAAAAAGAGGACATAAGTGAAAAATTTATTCCTAGACTGAATTATTATTATTATTATTATTATTAGTTTTATTTTATTGTTTTTCTTTCGGCAAGGTTGAGGAGAAACACAATCGGAAAAAAAAAGAAAAGAGAAATTTGAGTGTGAAAGAACAAGAAAATGAAAACTATTAAATTTACGACTCATCAGGGATTATATTTCATATATGGATGAAATGTACGTCGTGTACTGTAAGCGAGCAAACAGACAGACAAACAGACAGACAATCAGCGAAATTTTAAATGGATTGACTGACTTTTTGTTATACTTTGATGTTAAAAGGTTTTCACCAAACATTTCTCCTTCATTTGATAAATATCACCAGAGAAGCAAAATTAATTTAAGTATGAGGATACCGAGAAGACATGCAACTCGTTTTGCTCATTTTCGCAAGTATATTGAATGCACCCCACCCCACCCCACCCCCACGGCCTTCTCATCTTATTACTTCTTTACAACTTTTGTTCGTGATGGGGGGGGGGGAGAATCTTGAAGGGGTGACCAACTCGAGCTTTGGAGCTCTTTAATGCATCTCTGGACATTTTTACTCATTTTTTCTTTGTCTTTCTTCAAGGGTCCTTCACTTACTCTTGATATTAATTTAGAGTTTCGCTTTCAAAATCCTAAGATCATGCAAGTAAGAGAGAAAGAGATAGACGGGGGGGGGGGGG
>JAIPMN010051429.1:2200-19436 GCA_020650975.1 Apostichopus californicus
TACCTCCCCCTTACCTCTCCCTGACCTCCCCCATTACATCTCCATTACCTATCCCTTACCTCTCCATTACCTATTCCTTTACTTCTCCCTTACCTCTCCATTACCTATTTATTTACCTCTCCCTTACCTCTCCCTTACCTCTCCCTTACCTCTCCCTCACCTCTTCTTTAAATCTCCCTTTCCTCTCCCTTACCTCTCCATTACCTCTCCCTTACCTCTCACTTACCTCTCCCTTACCTCTTCTTTAAATCTCCCTTACCTCTCCTTCACCTATCCCTTACCTCTCCCTTACATCTCCTTTACCTCTCCATTACATCTTCCTTACCTCTCCCTTACCTCCCCCTTACCTCTCCCTGACCTCCCCCATTACATTTCCATTACCTATCCCTTACCTCTCCATTACCTATTCCTTTACTTCTCCCTTACCTCTCCATTACCTATTCATTTACCTCTCCCTTACCTCTCCCTTACCTCTCCCTTACCTCTCCCTTACCTCTCCATTACCTATTCCTTTACTTCTCCCTTACCTCTCCATTACCTTTTCATTTACCTCTCCCTTACCTCTCCCTTACCTCTCCTTTACCTTTCCCTTACCTCTTCTTTAAATCTCCCATATCTCTCCCTTACCTCTCCCTGACCTCTCCGTTACCTCTCCATTACCTATCCCTTACCTCTCCATTACCTATTCCTTTACCTCTCCCTTACCTCTCCATTACCTATTCCTTAACCCCTCCCTTACCTCTCCCTTACCTCTGTGTAGTTGACAACTATATTTCATGCTCCATTAATGTCTTATTCTTTTTTCTTATCTTCAATTTTCCGAATGTCTTACTACTCATTGTTCTCCCGAAGATTACGGAGAGGGCCAGAGGTAGCTTGAAGACAACTACAAACATTATCTCCGTTGGTTATTCATAAACCCTTTCTTATCTTTTCATAGTGTATTACGTTTATTTGCTGTTTTGGTAAATAAAGTGTGCTAACGTGTTGCTAGTGCCGTCATATCATCAATGTGTTCTTTATGACGGCTGGATCGTTTTACAGAAAATGCGTAGGGTTTGACTACAAGTTTACCTATAACATTTACTAAACTTCTATTTCACAGACAAAGTAATGGGACAAATCAATCGCTTCGGGAGTCCACTTTCCTAGACTCCTGGGATCCTTAACGACGCCGCAATCCGTACCAGAGCAACATTCGACGGATCCAAAATTACAAGCCCCTGAAGAAGGTTCAGACCAGTTCTCATATTCTGGGAGCGATAAATCATGGTACCATGCCCAATGATCTGAAACAAAAAGGCAATGTTCAAAAGAAAGTGAAAAAGTAAAAAGAAATTTACAACTGTTGTGGATAGTGCAGCCCGTGTTATGCTTTCATTTACAACCAATCCCTAAGGTGTTAATACTCACTAAATACTATAGTGTAGTAGTGATAATCACACGTTCATGACGGTTTGCTTTGCCGAAATTCGTCCGATCCGTAACGATCGAGCCAATGGAAATATGGGCCCCCCCCCCAAAAAAAAAACGGAGTGTCCCGCTTTATCATATCATTATCATATTTAAATAATTCTTCAGTGCAGTTAATAAGTCTTCGAGTCTGCCGTTTTTCGTGATTATATACTGATTGTCAAATATATAACCAATATCAGTAGATAAAGAATATAGGTAATCTGATCTTACTCACTATTATTACTAGACAATTGTAAACCGATCCAAGAATCGAAACCAAGTGTAAGTTGGGAAACAAAGTTATCTTCCTCTACCGAACTAATCGAAGGGAGATGGGCGTCATCATATCTACGGCACACTTCCACTGCCTCGGACCAGACTTTACTTACTGGAATCATGCAATAGAAGCTATGATTTAGTTGATGCCAGTGAACGCAATCTGTTTCAATAAACGATATAGACATAAATTGGAACAGCAGTAAAGCTTTTGTGAATGACATCAAAGGATATAGTGATAGAAACAATAAATATTACCAACACGGGTGGGAGAGGGGGTGGGGGGGGGGCGGAATGTTTACTACTTAGTTTATTTCAAAGCTGTTGATTAGTACGATCGACTTTTGCGTCGAAATCAAATAGTGAATTTGTACTTCAGGTTAGTTAACGTAACTATGTACTTTTAGCTTCAAGCGCATCTTGGTTCATTCTCAGGATCTGAACTGATGCCGACTTACTGTTGATTGTAAGCAATCATTTCTCATTTGTAGATGATGTTACCGATGAATCAATATTTATAACATAACTAAACAGACATGTATAATTAACTATACTATTAATGCAGTCTCAGCTACATGGTAGGATTTATTTGATACTAATTAAAACAATAATGAGATATAATACTATCGGTATATGATGTCACATCATACTGATTAGTTAATAGCAATATGAGAACGCACTAGTAGTTTATTATTCTCCATGCATGAAGTCAGTTAATCACTACTTACCGGCGTCTGTTGGCGGTTCATACTTTGAGGATGTTGTGATGTCTCCAGTTGTTTTAGTCGTTATATGATCTGTACTAATCCCACCATCTGCGGTAACTAACGTACCAGGTAAGCTAGTTTCCATTGTAAATGCTAAATGAAAATTAGGTAGAAACACGAATTTCTCATTTTCCAGAGACAGCGGTAACATTACGGCAGGAGTGTATTTCAAAATGAAAATAATAAAATTAATACACCTTACAAGAAAAGGAACAGACGTTTAGACCTTCGGTAACGGATTCTTAAAGCTTCTTGAGAGAACTTGAGACCAGGTATAAACCATGTTCGTTAATATGGGAAGCAACATGTTACTCACTGGAATCCATTTTGTCTGCTGCGCAGTGTCCGGTTGTAACAGGTACCGTCGGTGATTCTCTGGTAGTCACGTGATTTGTGATTGTTGTAGCACTCTTCATGTTGGTAGATGAAGCAATATGTTTAGCATAAAACCCTTTGGAAAACAACATGGTTTGTGTTAATGGTATTCTATATCACATGAAAATGTTTCATTGAGTGCGAAGTGAATTTACAAATATTAACTCACCCATCAATTCTCCAACTGAGACTTCCTCTAAGGAGGTGAATGTTTTCACGGTTCCGTCTTGGTCGGTTAAACAGCTTGTCATCTTAATTGTTACATCTTGATTGTTAAGTCGGTAGTAACTGTAACACACGGGGTTTGCTGTAATTAAACATTCTGAAAATTTCATTATTATACCTTAACACAAAAGGAAAACATTTCATAAAGATAAGCTACCATGGTTTTACTCTTTGTTATAACAAGGAAGTAAAAAGAATTAAAGAAAGATGAACTTGGACGAAAGAAAAGTTAAATAGTGAAACATACCCACTAATAAGGTACTTCTAAAAGAAATAATTATAAAGCAACTGATAAATATCGCCGCGATGATGTCCATTACTGGAGTCTAATAATTTGTCCAAGCAGATGTAAACTCTCGCTTCAAGATTGTACATTGTAAAATGTTGAATGATTGTAATATATCGTTCGAAATCGACGGCTTGAGAAAAAAAATAATAACTGAACTGTACAGTCATGCAGTGATGAAATACATTAATGTGTTGTCAATATATATCTATATTTATATATATATATATATATATCAATATATCAATTAATCAATACATATATATATGTTTATATATATATATACATATATGAATATATAAATATATTTTATATATCAATATATATATATTAAAATATCATTTTATTTAATTGATTTTCTCATCTCAGTACAATAAATAGGCTAAGACAAGTAAATAAGAATAACAGATGTGAAAGCAATTCATCAAAAACCCTTTTGTGCTAAGCAAGTAGAAAACTCCCTTGGAAAAGAAGAAATAGAAAAGGAAAAAAAAGTCAATACAAAAAGAATAGACTTCTAAATAGATATATAGATAGACAGATAGATAGATATATCGATAGAGAGATAGATAGATATATAGATAGAAAGATAGATAGATAGACAGACAGACAGACAGACAGACAGACAGACAGACAGACAGACAGACAGACAGACAGACAGACAGACAGACAGATAGATAGATAGACAGATAGATAGACATATAGTTAGATAGACAGATAGATAGTTAGACGGACGGACGGACGGATGGATCGATTTATTTATTGATGGTGTGCTGTGAATAAAGGTATAAAATGATAAACGTTTAATTAAATATCCTTGTTGAAACTCTGTCATAAGCAATGAATTTTAATTCTCATTTGAGTAGAGGCAAAAAATATATCCACAAGTCATAGATACAGCGCGCCCTCTACTAAAGGTTTGCAACAAATCAAGTCCTTGAATTAAAATATTGCCAACAAAGCATCGCGTTGTAGGTGGCATACTCCTATATTCAACCGCCCGATTGTTTTCCTTCAGGAAAAGTGCCAAAAAGCAGCAGGAGAACATTTTTTGACCTGTTATTAATCATAATCTAGTTAGTTATGGCTTGCATGTTGATGAACATGAATGGGAGTACATGTGGTGAAAAAAAATTAGGTCAATGGAGGCAATTGTAGACCCATTTAGGACTCCCATGGGCAGCGTTCGAAAATTGTTTACTACTGAGTGAAGAGGTTTGTTTACAAGTGACGAAAAATATCTGCTCGCATAGTAAAAAATCTACATGGTAATGACACAAAATATCGATAATCCCATGAAAGGCCAACTTGTCAGCTATCCGGTGATGTGTAGCGTTTAGCAAAATGAGAACTTTCATCTAGACTTAGAGACCACATTATTTTTGTGATCTAGTGTGTAAGTCAATGGGGCTTTTAATGAGCGTATGCTACGTGTAGACTAGTGTCACATGCAAAGTCCTACATCAAAACAATTAGCAGCGGAAATCCTGAGAATTGTAGCGTCAGATCGTAAGCGAGACACACAGATAAAATAACTAGAAATCTGGGCTTTATACTTGAAGATATATCTAATTTTTTGATAATTTTGTAAGAAAGTAACTTATGATTTTTCTCAGTTTTTGGCCAAAATCGTGACTTTTGGATATCATGACGGAAGGGCTTCTGTGTACTTAAGTTATATGGTTCATCCACCGTCCTGAATCACTCATATTCATATTGATAGGATCGTTATGCACCAGCCATTCCTCTCGCTACCCTAACATAGTTACCGTAGTAACAATAAAACAAATATCTTTCTCATTGTGACTGTTTTAATATACTTCTGCATATACAGTCGCTCAATGTAAATATTATACTTTTATTAAAATATCAACACAACAATATGTTTCGGTTTCATGAATAGTTAAAGGCGGATGATATTAATCTACTCCCATTGTTATTGCAGGGCTGAAAATTATATTGCAACTGAACTACTACAAAAATCGATGATACCTTGCCTCCTCAAGCTTCCAGTAACACAAATGGTGATTTCAAGATTATTGTCATCAGAAACGATGTGAAAGTATTCATGAAGTTAAACGTGACAAAATACTGTACATGAAAAGCGAACAATAGGTTATGACGACGCCAATTCTATTTGTGTGTAGATTACACATTATGGATATCAATCTTTCTTTGTTGTTATAGGGAGGGGGAGGAGGGCGGATGAATCTATAAAATGGTGAGGGGTTGTATGCGCGCGCGTGTGTGCAGGTTTGTGTGAAAGCATGATTCCTACTTTGATATTGTCTATGGGCTTTAAATGAACACAAATCGGTAGCATTTCGCAAAGGTTCCCGTTTTATCGATCATTTTTGGAGTATCCAAGATTTGTCCAATTTTAAATGATCATAGAATACTTTGTTTGAGCCACAAATTGTAGTCAATTCAATTGATGAGTAAGTTGTAACATGGTTCATAAACTTCACCCTACACGTGTCGTTAATGTATGAGAAAGGGGGAGGGGAGGGGGGTTGGATAGTTCAGCGATGAGTTAAAGACTTTGAAATTAAGAATCACATCAGTATAAGATCATTTCATATACATGCATGGAACTATGATTGGTAAACATTGACTATGGAAAGAACTCCATATGTTCAAAGATGTAATGTCATTCGCTGCAATTTTGAAGTAACCTTTATCTATCGAAAGACATTTGGATGAAAATAGTTTGTAGCATTTTCTCAAAAGATCTGATGCAGTATCGATATGAAAAAAATTAGCTGCATCGATTTTGCGTTATTCAATATTAACAGTTGTGATCATTTCTTAATCTAAGAATAGTCGTTTTTGCTTTAATATCAACCAAATAAGGACAAATATTTACGGTCATTGTGATTTCAAGAATGCACTGATTTAAATCTTATGAATTTGAGAGGATTTGTTTGCATATGTAATTTAGTTTACAGCTGATTGCTTTACTAAAATTGAGGACAAGTACCGCATTTTGAACTAGTTTTATCGAATTTATAAAAATACAGAGTAGAAAATATTCTCACAATCTCATCTCAGCGAGAACGCCACGAAATAATACATTGAAACTTGACAACTAATTAATGTCTGATTGTGTAAGGTATGTTAACTTCTTCTGAAATGAATACCAACTAAGATTTAAGCACATTTTGTATATTTAATTCTTTTTCAAAGCGCGCACATACATACGTAAGTATTGATATCAAATGTAGTGGTAGTCAATCTTTCCAAGACATTTTAATTTAAACAGTTCAAAACGGGTTCTTGATGGCATTAAAAGTAGCTTTTTTGTACTTTAATTGACTGTCATTACAACAATGCGATGATAATAACAGCAGTGAAAATTTGGAAATAAAACGTTCACGTTAGATTCACGATATATTTAACAACGGATTAAACGATTTTAATATATGGCTAGTTAAAACAATCATTAGTCATACAACTACCTTCTGATTAATATGTAGATAACACATTATTTGTGGTCTATTGATGAATCAGAAACGATTTTAATATATTATTAATTAATACAATCATTTGTCATAAAACTACCTTCTGATTATTCTATAGACAACAAATTATTTGTCGTCTATTAATTAATCAGAAGCTATTTGTTGAAGATTACACATTACTTTTACTTTAATTAAACATTAATTAAACATTATCTAATAAATATATGCCGGTTTGTTATTTAACTTCATACCTCACATTTAAACATATAACGTTCATAGAAATATGAGAAATATTACATATAGAATATACTTTCAAGGCAAGTTAAGGAGAAATATAAAATGTTTCTTCAGTTACCAATTTTACCTGCAGGAGTCCACTCGATCGTGATAATAATTCAGATTGTATTTAAAGCTAGTAGATATGAGTCCAGCAAAACTAAAATCCCTCAGTGATAGCACACAGATGCTTATTGGAACAATTCTGTAAATAAAATTGGAACATAACTTGTACATTTCTGTGTAAATTCAAAGTTACGGTTAAAGCACTGTTAATATGTCTCGTAGCTAAACAGGTCTTACATTTCACACTTATTGTACACCCGAAAACAAGCGGTAAAGACCCATCTGTGTGAGGTATTACCGTGCATTTTATCGGGCAGTTTAAGAACTTAACGCCAACGTTAATTCATGTAAAAGAACCAATATATTTCCGTTGACTTACAGAATGTTTAAGTTTGAGTTTCCATATTCTTGTAATTATCTTTCTTTCTCTCTAGTAATTTCAGTCAGTTTTAATTCAATCTGTGGAATCGATGTAAAGCATAACATGAATAACTTTTTAGTTAAAAACTACATTATTTTATCCTCCATGAATTTCTTCTTCTTTTTATCTTCCATTTCCCGAATGTCTTACTACTCATTGTTCTCCCGATGATTACAAAAAGGGTCACTAGGTGTTTTGAAGAGAACTCCGAACTGTATCTCTGTTGGTTAGTCATAAATACTTATTTCTATCTACATACTATATTACGTTAGTTGCTGTTTTGGTAAATATATTATGCCAACGTGTTGCTAGTGCCGTTATACCATCAATTTGTTCTTTATGTTGCTGGATCGTTTTACAGAAAATGCGTAAGGTTTGATTACAAGTTTACCTATAACATTCACTAAACTTCTTTTTCACAGACAAAGCTATGGTTATTAAATGTCGCTTTGGGAGTCCAATCTCCGTAAGTCATAATTACGCCACAACTTGGACCGTCGCAACAACCACTGGTTGTACCAGGACAAGTCTTGGAAGAAAGGTCAGACCAGTTCTCATATTCTGGGAGCGATAAATCATGGTGCCATGCCCAATCATCTGAAACAAATAGGCAACGTTAATTAGAAAGTGCACCACATAGTGAAAAAAAAACATTCTTGTAAAAGCATGTAACATGAATTTTGAGTATATAAAACACAGGTTAGAGTGCGAATAGCAGGGAATCATTATTTTATGTGACAAAACGTGGTCGACAGTGAAAAACGGAAGTAGCATTAACAAAGAATGACACGTATAGGAACGGAGAGGAGCATTGTTTTATCAATTCAAAGGCAATCAAACAAGTTAAGGACACCAGTGAATGACATAAAACACCATCAGTCGGTGACAACTTGAGCCTGTAAAAGTCTTATGCATCCCTTATGAGTATATTGAGTTGCATCTGAGCCAATAAAGGTAATCATTGGATCTAAGACCATGTGTAGTATCTGTTTGTTTAATCAAAGGACACATGATGCACAGTTGAAATTGGATTAGTAAAATTGATTAGTTTAATCGTTTGGTCTTCCTGTCCAGGCTCTATCTTGGGTGACCTCTCTTAAAAGGAATCATTTGCATATTTAAATTGTTGCGGATTGTGTAACCTATGAAATACTTCATTTACACCCATTCCCGACGGTGTTTACCTTTGATACTAATGTTTAGTAGTGATAATCACACGTTCATGTCGTGTCACTCTTTGCCGAAACATTGTCCCATCCGTAGGGATCGAGCAAATGGAAATTCGGACGAAAAAAAACCCCACCGAGTGTCCCGCCTTAGTTTACGCAAAGCATTAGCTTTAATTTACTTTTAACACTGTAAATGAAAAACATAAATCCAATCTTCTTTTCATTGGAATGTTTCATATAAAGAAAGTGCAACACAAATCATAATGAATGCATTCTTCTGTGCAGTTAATAAGTGGCAAGTCTGTCGTACTTCGTGATTATATACTGATTGAAAAATATACAATCAATTTCAATATATACAGTATAGATTAACTTATATTACTCACCTGTATTACTAGTCAACTGTAAACCAATCCAAGTATTCACACCAAATGTAAGTGGGGAAACAAAGTTATTTTCCTCTTCCGAACTAATCGAAGCGAGATGGGCGTCATCATATGTACGGCACATGTCCACTGCCTTGGACCAGTCAATAAATTCTAGAATCACGCAATAGAAGCTACGATCCAGTTGATGCCATTGTTTACAATCTGTTTCATTAAACGATATAGAAGTAAATTGAAACATCAGTTTGAGCTTTTGTGAATGACATAAAAGAAAGATTATGATAAAAACAAAAAATATAAGGAATGTTTACTACACTGTTGATTTGATGGAAAATCGTGGCAAATGATGGTATGCACACTTTACTGATCATGTTGACTTGTTTACTGTTTAATTGATCGTTTCTGAGTCGAAAATAAAAGCTGTTGATTAGTAATCAGCAGTTAATGGCAATATGAGAACGCACTCGTTATTTATTATTCTCCATGCATGAAGTCAGTTAACTTACCGTCGTTTGTTGGCGGTTCATACATTGAGGATGTTGAGATGTCTCCAGTTGCGGTAACTAACGTACCAGGTAAGCTAGTTTGCAATGTACTGACTTCCATTGTAAATGCTAAATGAAAATTAGATAGAAACATGAATTATTAATTTTCCAGAGACAGCGGTAACATTACAGGAGTGTCTTTCCAATTGCAAATAATAAAATTAATACACCCTACAAGAAAAAGGAACAGACGTTTAGACCTTCGGTAACGGATTCTTTAAAGCATCTTGAGAGAACTTGAGACTAGGTATAAACTGTTGATAATGTTGACTTGATTACTGTTTAATTGATCGTTTCTGAGTCGAAATTAAAAGCTGCTGAGTAGTACGACCGATTTATTCGCCGAAATCGTAGTTACCTAACTATGGTTAGTAACTATGTACTTTTAGCTTCAAGCGCATCTTGGAACATTCTCAGGATCTGAACTGATGCCGACTTACTGTTGGTTGTAAGCAATCATTTCTCATTTGTAGATGATGTTACCGATGAGAGCCTCGTACTGAAATCAATATTTATAACATTCATACATTGAGGATGTTGAGATGTCTCCAGTTGTTTTAGTCGTCATTTGATCTGTACTAATCCCACCATCTGTGGTAACTAACGTATCAAGTAAGCTATTTTCCATTGTAAATGCTGAATGAAAATTAAATAGAAATTTGAATTTCTGATTTTCCAGAGACAGCGGTAACATTACAGGGGTGTCTTTCCAAATGCAAAATAATAAAATTAATACACCCTACATTAAAATGAACAGTCGTTTAGACCTTCGGTAACGGATGCTTAAAGTTTCTTGAGAGAACTTAAGACCAGGTATATAAACCATATTCGTTAATATGGGAAGCAACATGTTACTCACTGGAATCCATTTTGTCTGCTGCAGTGTCCGGTTGTAATAGGTACCGTCGGCGATTCTCTGGTATAGTCACGTTATTTGTGATCGATGTATCACTCTTCATTTTGGTAGATGAAGCAATATGTTTAGCATAAAACCCTTTGGAAAACAACATGGTTTGTGTTAATGGTATTCTATATCACATGAAAATGTTTCATTGAGTGCGATGTGAATTTACAAATATTAACTCACCCATCAATTCTCCAACTGAGACTTCCTCTAAGGAGGTGAATGTTTTCATGGTTCCGTCTTGGTCGGTAACACAGCTTGTCATCTTAATTGTTACATCTTTATTGTTAAGTCGGTGGTAACTGTAACACACGGGGTTTGCTGTAATTAAACATTCTTGAATTTCATTATTATACATTAACACAAAAAAGAAAACATTTCAGAAAGATAAGCTACCATGGTTTTAATTTTTGTTATAACAAGCAAGTTAAAAGAATATAAAAAAAACAACTTTGACGAAAGAAAAGGTAAATATTGAAACATACCCACTAATAAGGTACTTCTAAAAGAAATAATCATAAAGCAACTGATAAATATCGCCGCGATGATGTCCATTGCTGGAGTCTTATAATTTGTCCAAGCAGATGTCAACTCTCGCTTCAAGAGTGTACATTGTAAAATGTTGAATGATTGTTACATATCGTTCGAAATCGACGGCTTGAGAAAAAACATAATAAACATAATAACTGTAACAATTTGTTTTCCACATCTCAGTACAATAAATAAGTCAAATAAACAAGAATAAAAGATGTACAAAGAATTCATCAAAAACACTTTAGTGCTAAGCAAGTAGAAAACTCCCTGGGAAAAAAGAAATAGCAAAAGAAAAAATCAATGTAAAAAAGAATAGCTATCTCAACGGAATAAATATATATAGATATATAGATAGATAAAGATATATTTAAAATAATATATATATATATATATATAAATATAAATATATATATATATTTATGGACAGATAGATAGATAGACAGATAGACAGACAGGCAGGCAGACAGACAGACATACAGATAGCCAAATAGATAGATAAATATAGATATATAGATAGACAGACAGACATATAGATAGATAGATAGACAGACAGACAGACAGAAAGACATACATACATACAGACATACATACATACATACAGACAGACAGACAGACAGACAGATAGATAGATAGACAGACAGACAGACATATAGCCAAATAGATAGATAGATAAATATAGATAGATAGATAGATAGACAGATAGATAGACAGACAGACAAACATATAGATAGATAGATATATAGATAGATAGATAGTTATATAGATAGACAGACGGACGGACGGACGGACGGACGGACATACAGACAGACAGACAGACAGACAGATAGACAGACAGATAGACAGATAGACAGATAGACAAATAGACAGATAGACAGATAGACAGATAGACAGATAGACAGATAGACAGATAGACAGATAGACAGATAGACAGATAGACAGATAGACAGACAGACAGATAGACAGATAGACAGATAGACAGATAGACAGATAGACAGATAGACAGATAGACAGATAGACAGATAGACAGATAGATAGATAGATAGTTAGTTAGACGGAAGGCCGGTTGGATGGACGTTTGGACGTTTGGACGGATGGACGTTTGGACGTTTGGACGGATGGGCAGATGGACAGATGGACGGATGGACGGATGGACGGATGGACGGATGGACGGATGGACGGATGGACGGATGGACGGATGGACGGATGGACGGATGGACGGATGGACGGATGGACATATGGACGGATGGACGGATGGACGGATGGACGGATGGACGGATCGATGGATGGATCGACGGATCGACGGATCGACGGATCGATGGATCGATGGATCATTTTATTTATTGATGGTTTCTGTGAATAAAAGGCTAAACGTTTAAATAAATATCCTTGCTGAAATTTTGTCATAAGCAATGAATTTTAATTCTCATTTGAGTAGATTCAAAAACTTTATCCACAAGTCATAGATACAGCTGGCCCTCTACTAAAGGTTTCCAACAAATCACATCCTTGAATCAAAATATTGCCAACAAAGCATCGCGTTGTAGGTGGCATACTCCTATTTGAGTCTATACCCATCAATACGATTGATCTCTTTCAGGGAAAGTGCCAACAAGCAGCAGGAGAACATTTAGCACCTCTTGGATGTTGACTTGGATACCATCCTCAGCATGTTGGATGAGCACTTCCTCCTTACCTTCTAATTCAATAGCGGTGGAGAGTACTGTGCCAGGTGTCAGAAATACTTCACAATCTCCGTGATTCAGGACCAAGATAGGTGAAGAGGAACAAGAAATATAACCTTCCATAACTTCTGAGAATGGACCTCCAGCTGTGCCCCCTGAACCAATAAACCACATTCACCTCTGGCCGTATCGTATCACTTTTGACAGTGCACGCTACCTTCTGTGCAGTCCTAGGTGGGAGAATTGTTGTCACTTGTCCAGTCGTCACCCTCCTTTTTTAGCAGTTTTCTCTACTCTTCCATTCTGTTCACCTGCCATTTTAACACTCTTCAAAATTCTCTGCTACATCCCGTGTAGTCATCTTTATCAAAATGTCGGAGGGCATTGCACCCTAACAAAACTGGGAAATCCTTTTTCCTACCTTCAAGTTGGCCGGTCTTTATGATGAGAAAGCCAACAGTGGTCTCCTGCTTTTCTATCTTCACCGTAGCTTGCACATACCCTTCCATTGGGACCTCTGTACCTGCTATGCCAATAATATTGATTGCTGTATTCAACTTCCCAAGGGGTCCAATTCTTGGTTTCAGTAGACCGTGGAAGATCTGTGATGGAATAACAGAAGCCTCAGCCCCAGTATCAAGTATACACCCGAGTTGTACCCCAGCCACTTCTGCTAAAACTGCTGGACTAGGCGACACCAACTCGTCTAAAACAGCTGCTGCTGCATCCTGTTTTCCCTGTACCTCTGACACATCCCCAATCTCCACTAGTCTCTCTAAACCATCACTTGCGGGCATAGTGATAGGCCCCGCTGTCATGCCCCCAACAGCAGAGTCTAAAAGTTTTCCTGCTGCTGCTGTTGAGCTGGTGTCCATGATGAGTTAGGGCATTGGCTCTTGAAGTGTCTCCTTTGTCTACATCTGAAGCAGGTAATCTCTGACAGTGGCTTCCTGTGTTTGGGCCTGCTCCTCTCCGTCAAATCCTGAATGGCGACTCGCAATGCTGAAACCTCATCAGCTACATTCTTCAGGGTTGCAATTTCTTGTCGCATCTGGGCGACCTCCTCAGTTAGTTTTGAAACTGGCGACAGTGGTGCCACAGCAGCCTCTTCCACGACGACTTCCCGTATTCTCGTCCTTCTCTCCACTGGGGGACTATCTTGAAAAAGTAACAGCGCTTCCCTCCTCATGTCATCAAACTTCTTACCCTGATCGCAACGCACCAACAAGGGACAACATAGAAATGTGGCTCATCTTCCCCGTTCTGTTCTTCCTTCATGAGTTTGGCCCTCTGAGAGTGACATTTCCCCTAGGGGCGTTACCATACACTTGAATAGTTTAATTAACGTTATTCGAGGCGATGACGTTAATAGGGGGGAACTTGTAGTAAAGTGGAATTTCTAGAGTATGTTCTTGTTTTTGGTCTCCCATGTCGTTTTAACTTTAACAGATCTCACCCAAGGCTATCCAGGGTAGGCATTACTCATTTCCTGTCAGTTGTTCACTCTGATATTAGTGGGCATCATACAATTTAGTGCCTGTATGTTTTCTCTTAATGGGTTGAGGACCTTAGTCTTTCTATAAATTTACTTTTGGCGTATATTGTTAGCCAAGAAGTGACTGTTTACCAAGTGATTTTTCTTGTAGGAATAAGTGGGTGATTGTCCTTGAAGGTGTATAACTATCTTTGTGAGGGTACATTTCTACTGGGTATCTTGATGGAGCTGTTTATCCAGAATTGACAATATAGACCAACAGACCGTATACTTCCTGGTTGTGTGTTTCTTTTCCCGAAGCTTACTACCTCAAATTTGCGTTTCTCTACAGTAACCTTATGATTTTTCTCAGTTTTGGCAAAAATCGTAACTTTTGGATATCATATAGGAAGGGCTTTTATGTAACTAAGTTATATGGTTCATCCACCGTCCTGAATCGCTCATATTCATATTGATAGGATCGTTATGCACCAGCCATTCCTCTCGCTACCCTAACATAGTTACCGAAGTAACAATAAAACAAATATCTTTCTCATTGTGACTGTTTTAATAGACTTCTGCATATACAGTCGCTCAATGTAAATCTTACACTTTTATTAAAATATCAACACAATAATATGTTTCGGTTTCATGAATAGTTAAAGGCGGATGATATTAATCTACTCTAATTGTTATTGCAGGGCTTAAAAATATATTGCAACTGAACTACTACAAAAATCGCTGATACCTTGCCTCCTCAAGCTTCCAGTTATACAAATTACTGTGCAGGAACAGCTAACAATAAGTTATGACGACGCAAATTCTAATTGTGTGCAGATTGCACATTGTGGATATCAATCCTTATTTGTCGTTACCGGGGGAAAGGGGGGGGGGTGAAATGATCTATAAAATGGTGAGGGGTTGTGTGCGCACGTGTGTGTGCAGGTCTGTATGAAAGCATGATTCCTACTATGATATTGCCTATAGGCTTTAACTGAGCACAATTCGGTAACATTTTGCAAATTTTCCTCTCTTTTTTTTTGTTTTTTTTTTGATCCTTTGTAGAGTGTCCATGATATTTCCATTTCTAAATTATCATAGAATACTTTCTTTGAAACACGAATTTTAGTCAATTTCAATCGATGAGAAAGGTGTGACATATTCCATAAAGTTGATCCTACACATGTCGGTAGCCTATAGGGGAGGGGAGGGGGGTTGGATGGTTCAGCGATGAGTTAAAGACTTTGGAAATTAAGAATCACATCTGTTTGTTGAAGATAACACATAACTTTAAATTCGACAGACATTACTATAACATTATCGAATACATATATGCCGGTTTGTTATTTTACTTCAGACTTCACATTAAGCATATATTGCACGTTTGTATAACGGTTGATAGTAATATGAGTACTATTACAAATATAATGTACATTCGAAGCAAGTTAAGGAGAAATATTATAGAATGTTTCTTCAGTTACCAATTTTATCTTTAGGAGTCTACTCGATCGTGACAATAATTCAGATTTGATCTAAACCTAGTAGATATGAAACTAAAATCCCTCAGTGATAGCACACAGATGCTTGTTGGAACAATTCTGTAAATAAAATTCGAACAGTACTAGCACATTTCATTGTAACCTCGAAGTTACTATTAAATTACTGTTAATATGTCTCGTAGTTAAACAGTTCTTAAATTTCACACTTATTGGGCACCCGAAGAAGAAGCGATAACGACACACCTATGTAAGGTATTCAGGCACATTGTATCTGTCAGTTTCAGAACTACGTTACGCCAACGTTACATCATGTATCACAACCAATATATTTCCGTTGACTTATAGAGGCTGTACGTTTGAATCGATGTAACGCATCACATGAATAAAATTATCGTTTTGCAGGAAATGCGTAGGGTTTGATTACAAGTTTACTTAACATTCACTAAACTTCTATTTCACAGACAAAGAACTTGCAATAATACATCTCTTGGAGAGACCACTTTCCTAGCTGTTCGAGATCCTTAACAACACCGCAATCTGTACCAGAGCAACAACTAGCGGGTCTATGATGACAAGTCTCGGAAGAAGGGTCATACCAGTTCATATTCTGGGAGCGTTAAATCATGTTGCCATTCCCAATGATCTGAAACAAATAGGCAATGTTCAAAAGAAAGTGTACCGCAGAGTGAAATACACAATCCTGTTTAATATATGTTCTTGACTTCTCAGAATTAAAAGCACAGGTAAGAATGCGATCAGCAGGAATTCATTCATACATTGAGGATGTTGTGATGTCTCCAGTTGTTTTAGTCGTTATATGATCTGTACTTAGCCCAATTTCTGTGGTAACTAACATACCATGTAATCTAGTTGGCGCTGTACTGACTTCCATTGTAAATGCTAAATGAAAATTAAATAGAAACATGAATTTCTAATTCTCCAGAGACAGCGGTAACATTACAGGAGTGTCTTTCAAAATGTGTTCTTTATCACATGAAAATATTTCATTGAGTGCGAATTGAATTTACAAATATTAACTCACCCATCAATTCTCCAACTGCTAAGGAGGTGAATGTTTTCATTGTCCCGTCATTGTCAGTTAAACAGCTTATCATCTTAATTGTTACATATTGATTGTTAAGTCGGCGGTAACTGTAACATACGGGGTTTTCGGTAATTAAACATACTATAAATTCATTTTTAGTCATTAAATTTAACAAAGATATCAGTTCATAATGATAAGCTTCAATGTATTCATTTTTGGTTATAACAAGGAAGTAATATAATAACAAAATATAATCTTGGACGTAAAATAAGTTAAAAATTGAAACATAGCCAATAATAAGGTGCTTTTAAATGAAATAATCATAAAGCAACTGATCAATATCGCCGCGATGATAACCATTACTGAAGTCTAGCAATTTTATAGATATAT